>PVJD01005127.1:0-121163 GCA_004026545.1 Mormoops blainvillei | reverse complement strand
ATGAATGGAAGAGACAAGCAGTTGAGAGCTAGACAATTACAATTATTTGAGGGAAAGGGAGGGCCTTCTTACATCTTAGGAGGGCTTTGTGAAGAATCTCTGTTTCCTATTCTGGGGCAGACAACTTACTGGTGAGGTTTTTTTGGCTAAGCTGTATTTTTCCACAGCTGGGCTTTGAGTGAGACATCTAAAAATGTGTACGGTTGCTTAGAGAGACAGGCTGAGCAAATATAAGGGGGCTGCTGCTAGGCGATGGTGGAATACTCAGAGACCACAGAAGCTGCAGAGGCAAATAGATTATTTAAAGGCTTTGGGCCTCACCGGGAAGGCCTTGAACTCTGTGGGAGCATTGTAGCCAAAGTAGTTTCCAAAGGGTGGGGTTCGGTGACTCTTTCACCTCGATATTAAAGAGCATCAACTCCTACAGCTTACAGCTGCTGCAGCAACTGGGTACACTTCAAGGAAGAATGACTCATTTTAGAATTCCTGCAGGCAGAGACTCATGTTAATGGAAGCCATAGTTGGATGGAATTTATCTGATTTTTAAATATCCCCGAGTCCTTTGATAGGCATAAAGTGCAAGTACTAGAAGGAATAATGTTAATAATCTAACTAAATTTCCATTAACCACACTAATGTTGTAAATTTCCCCAAAGTAAGGTATGTTTGACTTTGGAAGACATTTGCATGATGTCGTCTTTGTTTGGCAGCAACAAATTGATCTACTCAATCATGTTAATATTTATTGAAATAATTTTTGCATTGTCTCAATATGTAAAGGAGAGGAAAAGAGGCCCAGGAGATGTGTATTGGTGATTATAAAATTGACAGAGAATAAGCATTTGTACATAGTTCTAAAATTTTCAAGGTACTCTAAAATGTATCTTATTTCATTTTTTATAAGTTACACTGAGCAGACATGAAATGTCTAACCACATAGTTGAGTAGGTTTTACCTTATATAATCCCTATTAGCATCCTAGCAACTCCTAAATAATTAGCTTTTCCAAGAAAAGACAGTATGTTTGCTGTGCAATCACAACTTCAGAACAAAATCCTTCAGTCCTCCCCTTCCAATTACAGGACACTATATCAATAATCGATTGCATTCATGGTCCCAATTTTTCATCCTTCTCCCATCCACACCCATTGTAATGCGACTCTGCGGCTCCTCTTATCAAGAGGCGGGGCCTGTTTTCCCACTCCTTGATCCTGAGTTTGTCCATGTGACTTGCTTTAGTAGCTCTAGGACTGGAAACATGCCTGTGAGTTGCTGATAATGCTTTCGCTTGTTTGGTGCCCTGAGAAAACATCTAGACTAACCTGCTGTCGGGTGAGGCACAGAGAACAGAGTGTAGTCACCTGGTTCATGTCAGAAATGCAAAAAGGAAGGAGGAAGGAGGGGAGGGAGGGAGGATAAAAAGATTCTGTTACTGAGAGCTAAGCACTTTAGGAAACAATATCCATCCCAATATCTTAGTGTGTGCAGGCATGTTTGTATGTAAAATGTAAATCGGAAGTTCTGATTTGTTTGTTTGGAAGTATGCCATAACTATCTTTCCTAACCATCAAATATAGGTCAACTCACCATTTTTAATAGCTGCAAAATAGTCTAACATAATTATTAGTATAATTTATTCAACCAGTTCCTTATTTTGGCAAATTACAAAGTAGCCACAGTTTTCTACTTCTCCCTATATCCACGATGCTTTGCAATAGGATTTTGCTGCTCCTGCCCTAAAAAAGTGGAGTTTATTTCTCCACCCTTTAAATCTGGGCTAGCCTTGTGATTCGCTTTGGCCGAGAGAATGATATAGAAGTGATATTATGCCAGGTCTGGCTCTGCGCCTCAAGGGACCTTGAATGCTTCTGTTTGTTTTCTGGGAGTCCTGCCACACTGCCATGTGAGCCAACCCAGATGACAGCCAACTACAGACACATGAATGAGGTCAGCCAACACCAGAAGAACCACCAAGCTAAGCCCTGCCCAAATTGCCAACCCATAACTCATTAGCTTAATAAATATGGTTATTTGGGGGTGTTTTTATAGCAAATTGATCATTGATGTATACCTATTGATGAACTTTTAGATCATTTCTAATTTTTCTTTATCCCACATAAAACTTGGATGAAGAACATTTGTACACATCTTCGCATATTTGTGTGAGTATTTCTCTAGTATAATGGCCTGGTAGTGAGATGAACGTTCATCTTCATCCAAGTTCATCTTCAGTTAGAACCTATCTAGCTAAATTGCTCCCCTGACAGTAGAATTCATTTATGTTTTAATTAATCAAGGGTACCAATCCTGGTTGGGCTGGAGGCAGGGACTATTTTAGGTAGGGTGGTCAGGGAAGACTTTTCTGGAGAGGTGACACTTGAGCCAGAGACCTAAGGAGTGAGGCAATGAGCCACGCTGGACAAAAAAAAAAGTGACCCAGGCAAGAAAAAAGCAACTACAAAGAGACTAAGACTGGAGGGTGCGTGAGGCATTGGCTCTTGTGGCTGCAGCTGAGAAAAGGGGACCCGCCCACAAGCCAGGCTGCAGATGGGTGGGGGCCAGGTCATGCAGAGCCCAGGAGGCTGCGATCAGGTCTGGTGGTGCCTCCGGAAGGCTCTGCGTGGGAGGCGGGGGTGGTGCTGTCATCATTCACATTGGCGGCGGCAGCATTTTCCTCATTAATACTTATTTCATGTTTGCTACGTGCCAGGTGCTGTTCTAAGCATGTTTTTCATATTAATTCACTTAATCCTTCGGGCCGAGAATTGGATACTGTTGCTATCATCTCAGTTTTACAAATGACGTAACGGAGACCCAGCAGGTCAAGATGGGTTGCTCACATTCACACAATGAGCTGGAGGCAGGACTAGAATTCAAACCCAGACAGTTGGGCTCCAGACCCTAGAATTCCGTGGTGTATGATTTTAAATGGTGCCTGTTGGAAGAAGCATAGTCTACAGAAAGGCAAGCGTGGAGGCTGCCCCTTTGGGGTCTCGGAGGCAGGAGCCTCGAGGGGAGAATGGGTGGATTTGCTTCTAGCTGCAAAGGTGGTAAGAAGTGGCCCGTAAGAGGATTTACCGGTAGATTCTCAATAATCGTTTCGTTATTTTTAAGAATCTTAGATAATCTGATGGGTGAAAAACAGTGATGCTTCCCTGGCATTTTATTTGCATTTAATTAATAGTGAGGTTTAATGCTTTTCTTAATTATTTTGGCCATTTGTATTTTTTTCTATTAATTACTTGTACATATTCATCTTTGGGGCACATATTCTTCATATTTTTTTTTTGGAGGTTGTTCTTTTATTGATTTCTGAGAATTCTCTGTATATTATCTTAAACACATGGATTTATTTATATATATATAATTGGCTAATATGACTATAGAAATATAATATTCTCATGTATTTTCTAGTTTGCTGTCTCTAGTATTTTGACTTCACTGATTTTTTTCTACTCTACAACACTTGATGTTATTTTTGTGCAACAAAAGTGCGTTATATTTTATGGTTTCTGAATTTTCTGTTATGGTTGAAATGCTTCTTTCCATCACAAGATTATAAAAGTTTCACACATATTTTCCTGGTACTTTTATGTTCTCATTTTTAACTTTAATGCTTGATTCATTTAAAATTTATGTTGGAATCAGGAGTGAGTTGGGATGCAGCTTAATTTATTTAATAAATTACGAGCTGATTTTTCCACCATTATTTTAAGTGTACACCATATTTTCTGCACTGATTTGAAATCCCACCTTTGATATACATTAAAATTACAGATATTTTTGGTACTATTTTTATACTCAGTTCTATTCCTACCATAAATTAGACTGTTTTAGTGATAGTCATTTTGTAGTAAATTTTCATCTCTGTTAGGGTGAGTACCCCTTTCCCCAACTATTCTTCCTTTTCCAAATCTTCCTAAATATTTCTGCTTGTTCATTCTTTCAGCTAAATTTTAGACTCATTTTTTTTTCAAGTTAAAAGCATTTTCTTGAGATTTTGATTGGGATTGCAGAAGTCTATAAATTTTTTGTAGATCAATTTAGGGAGAATTGACACCTTTAAAACTGAAGTTGTAACGGAAAGGTATGATTTTCTACTAGTAATACAATATTTATTATTATTGTAACTACTAATATGTTGTTGCATTTTGGGGAAATTCCTTACTTACATCTTGTCTCCTCTTCATCCCTCTCTCTCCCCACCTCCCCCCGACACACACAGAAACTGCAGAGCACTTTCAAAGGGGATTTTCAGTATTTACCCTTGAACTTGAGTTTCCTTCTTTTATTTGCCCTGCTTTACCTGCTCCCAGAGCGGGGGAGTTATTATTAATCAGCTCTAAATCTTAATTCCCAGAGGGGCACTGTGTGCGAAACTCCAGATCGGCCCTCAACATCTGTAACTTTCCAAGCCACGGTGTGACTAGCATGTGAGCAAGCCACTGGCCTTTCTTGTTTTTCCTCCCCGGTCTGAAACTTTGTTCATGTTAGCGCACTTTTGTTTTGCAGCACCGTGTCCAAGTTTATGGCTTTCTTGCTTGAACCGCTTGTTCCAATTGCATCTACTATTTCATCAAACATGGTACAGAAACCGTATGGAGGAATGGATGCCCCTTGTGAGCTGCTCGAGCGGACACCGCCCGATCGCTGCAAAATGGTTTTCCTTTTAGCCCTTCTGAATCATAATATGTTTCTGAGGCCAAATTCTTTGGGGAAACATTACAGCTATTTAAGGTCTCCAAATTTTATGCCTCAGTACAAAAGGCCTAAGGGTGAGGATTTTAAATGGATGAAGTGGAGAAATTTGCACTTCCTTAAGCAAACATATAGCATTTCCTTCCATGTGTCAGAAATGAAAACAAAAAATACAAACTAATTTGTCATGAAATTTTCCCTTTTATAAGTCCCTCTTTGGTGCTTTTTCAACCTAACAAGTCATATTTTCTCTTCTTCCGTGTCAGGTTTATAGCTTTGCTGGTCACAGTTTCAATAACCATGATGGACGATCTTCTGTTCTATATATCATGTACAAGTATTCTGCTTAAAAGCATCTTTGTGTTCACAGCTTGCTCTCTGTCACCTCCCCGATTCCTCCTCCCGCCGCATACGCACATGGCGTTATATTACACGCGCGGAGAGCTTTGGGGAAAGCTCATATTTAGGCACATTAAGTAAGCAGAGGACGGCTGCTTATTTGGGCTGAGCCTGACCTCACTATGAAATGAGGCAAATTGTCATATTTATGACTCAGGGTAAGTCAATAATATATTGGTGTTCACATGTGGAAACACATTTACTCCCCGACATGCGGCCCCTGCTTCGTTTCTCTCTCAAGCGGTGGTTTTCACCCAAGTATGCTTTTTCTTGTCTTCTTTTCTTCTTCGTCCCTCTTTCCTTCTTTCTTTACTCTTTCTTCCTCCCTCCCTCCCTTTTTTCCTTCCTCTTTTCATGCTTTCTCCCTTCTTTCTCCTTTTTGAGCCCCCAGTAAACTTGGTGGTTTCTGTAGCAATGGAGTATAGCATAAAAAAAGTCTTCTCTTCAGTTACTAAAGTCATTATTCTCCTCACCCTCCTATTTCACCCTCTGTTTGCTAGATCTCCCTCTCTCTCTCCCTCTCTCCCTCTCTCCCTCTCTTTCTCTCTCTCTCTCTCTCTCTCTCTCTCTCACACACACACACACACACACAGAAAAAAATTATGTGGCTGGGTAAATGCTCTTCACAACGACTGCCTGGAAATCTGATCCTATGGGTCCCTTGGAATCTGAGTCAGTATCATTTGTTTTTCTTGCTATACAGCTTCTCTGTAAATTACAGCAGGAGAAGGGAAGGTCATGTGGTTTCTGATTTACTGGAGAAAATATTGAGAAGGAAAAAAAAATCAGAGTAGTCATTGATAATCAAAAACCATAGAAAAACCTCACTGTGAAAGTCCTTATTATTTCTGAGTTTGGTCAGCGCTACCTTCCTGGCCCCCCACCCCAACAGCAAGGCTCCTGTTACCCCAAAGTCTATTTTTATAACAACTCCGTCTTGCAAGTAGGATTTCGCTTGGGAGGGCATGTTACAAAGCCTCCATCCCTTCCCCTCTCGCCGATGTGTTCTGGAAATTAGGTTCCTGGTTTTTCTGGTCTGGGCAGACTTGTGGGGGTGCTGGGCAAGCCCTCTGTCCCGCCTTCCTCCTCCTGCTTTTGTTTGGGTCACAGTTTGGATTCCATGAGCTGCTTTGTGGCTGACCACCCCTTCCCCCCAGTAATCATGATACACGGATGGTCAGTGGACGAATATGAAGAGAAAGCCCTGCTCTGGGAAAGGCCTCAGAAATGCCGGGCTGGTCCTCACCAACTGCTGTCATTGTTGATTGTCCTCACCAAGCTGGTAGCTGTTGGAAGGTGCTGGAACAGCCAGCCTTCCAGAGTCTGAGAAGACTCTATGGTGGAGCTAAACGTCATCAGCGTAGCCAGCCATCAGGTGAAATCGACAGTTCCTTATCTGCATGTCTCCGCATTCTTCTAAGTCACCGGTTGGGAAGAATGTCCTACTTTTTATCCCTTCAGTTCAGGAGGATGGAGTTACTAAAGCACAGGATTGGGCACCAGGAGACTGGTTGGAAAAACCATCTGCGTCACTGCCTTCCCGGTCCCTTGGAGATGCCATTTATTTACCCTCAGTCTCGGTCTCCAAATCTGTGATTCAAAAGAATCGATTCTGTCTGAGGTCACTTTCCGTAATAACACGTGATGCCCCGTTTGTTTTCATTGCTGTTGTTGTTTCGTTAAGAAGGGAATTGAGTAGGATTTTCTTACTGCTACATTTTCAGTTTTTCCTGTGACTGGGGCAAAGCACAGGACTGTTTTCTCTCCATCTACACGGGGAGAATAATACTCGTGAGCGATCGGCTTCCCCCAAATGTTGACAAGACGAGGGACTGGGGGACTAAGGCTGTCTCCACACAGCATAAAACAAAGCCGGATTTGGCAGCTCTCCAGCTCATTTGATTCTAGTTAAACAGGGGCAATTCTTTTTTATATTTTATTTTTGGCTTGACGCTAGTCATAGAGGTTTTAGGAAAGTTGATATTGCTGCAATTACTGCTCCTTTTAAAGACAACTTATATCGTAGTTCAAGAAGCAGGCGTTATTCTCAAGAATTCCAGTTGTGTGACTAATTTCTATGTTAAAAAATGTTGCATGTACATAAAGCTAGCGGACCATGAAGTATGTATTTATGAGGGCTTTAGTTAATTTGCTCGAAATGAGTAATCAGGCTGTGAAAGTTGGGCTCAAGCTTAGTTCAGGGGCTTAATTAATCTGATGCCCCCATATTAAAAATTCACATTCCCTGACTGTAGCATCTGGATTTATACTTTTGTCAATCAGCAGAAGGGAGAATGGATGGACGGGAACTCTCAAACCCAGACACTCCTTCAAACAGATACATTTTTAAAAGAACGAATCTGGAAGCCAAGGATCAGAAAATGTATTCTCTTAAAATCACTCATGTCAGTTACCCTTTGGAAAACATATTTCCCCAGGGGTACGCACACTCTAGCTTAATAACCTCTGTCTTACGCTCCCCTGCGTCCTCCCCTGCATCCTCCCTGTTTCGTTGAATACACACTGATGTTTATGGAGAAGCACAGTTGTAAATTCCTTACTTTCATTCCTTCCTGTTTCTTATGAACTGCTTAGTTCTGTGGGTCACTGATTGCATAGCTCTGTGTGGCAGACACCTCATGCATTCATTATTTTTATTTCTTAGTATATGATGAGCACCTACCATTTGCGAGTCATGTGGCTGAGCTGAAGATAAAGACCACATGAAATAAAGAGCCGATATTTTCTGGGAATGAGAAGGCTCACACACAAGTAACTGTGGTACCTATTAGACAGAAATAGGTTATGAATGTGGGGAGTTTAGAGGAAAGAACCGTTCATTGTGGCTTAAAGAATTGGGTCCCAACAATGACAGTGTGCATGAATGTAGATGGAAAGTCACTGTGGCTTCTAGAAGTGTAACTTGAAGGACCTGTAGGCATAATCTTGCTGTTTGAAAGATAGCATTTTACTTAAAATTTGTAATTTACATGCCCCTGCTTACATTCTTGACTGTGTGTATATAAAGCCTGTAAAATGAATTAATCTATTTCCTACCTATGGGGTTGATGGAATCGTTCTTTATTTCATTTTCTGTTAAGAATAGGCATATAGCATTATAACCTGTCAGTTTCATATTTATTGGGGGAATGCTTTCAGATCAATCTTTCCTCACTGGCTTGAGAACACATTTACTTTTATTTCATGAACTCTACTTCAACCAAAAAAAAAAAAAAAAAGTCTCTGATGCTGACTCAGCACACAAAGCTACATTTTATACCTGTCAGGATGCATATAGATTTTTATAAGGTGAACAATGGTTGTATTTAAGCACTGATGTAGTAATCGTGAAGTTTTCTGGCAGTATCCTTTGGAAACCGAATCCATAAATTTTATTAGTATTAAATGTTTCTAATGGGAGTTGACAAATAGTTGAATGAGATAGCTTTTTCTCCGTACTTGGCAAAGAGCAAGGGAAGAAAAAGTCCCTATTACACAATGAGAAATGCATTAATGTTCAATCCCATTCATCTCAATTTTGCGCAAATATAATTTAAGACCTTTTATGACCATTGGTGAAATTACAGTGTGCTGTAGGGAAGTTGCAAAAATTTTATGGGTCTAATAAAATTGTCATTGTAATCCCATTATAGGGTGCTGGGACACTATAGATTTTTGTAATGCTCTTACTGCCATGCCAGACTCAGAAGGAGATAGTAAGTTTGATTGGAGACAAATGCGGAACAGAGCTAAAACCCAAGTTCGTTTGATAACGAAAACCTCCCTCTTAGTGTTTGTTATCAGATGAAATTGAGTGGGTGATTAGACATTTTAACTGGTTGGCTTTATAATGGAGCAGATAAACCTTATCAAGCGCAGTCTATAAAATAAGTTGTTGTTGAAATAATCATGTATTATCTTCAAAAGAATTTCAAAAGAATTTCCAGTTGTGCTTTTAGCATACAGGCCCCAATCTCTTGATGGTCTCTAGTCAGACTAAAAGCATTGGAAGGTATCCGAGAAGAAATTCAGCCACTTTGAAGCATGAGGTCACAATAAGGAGCCCTTGTTGCCATCCACACCTTGGGCAGGGGACCGTCACTTGAAAGAGACCACTGCGAAGCCATGCACACGGAAGTCTTGAGGACTGAAAACACAATTGCAGGATGCACCCCAAATGGAGGTGTGGCCTTTTTCATGTGGCCACATCCTTTACCTCCCCTGGATTCATGCCTGAGATCCACTAACAGGGTCCAGTGGATCAAACATTCAGTCTCTCCAAGGTGGACAGTAAGAGACAGAAAGCATGGCCTCTTTCTTCCTTGGGGTCTAACTGTGGCCCTTGGAAATTCTTCAGCTGTCTCACTCCTGCTGAGACTGAGACAACACAGAGAGGAAACCCATGCTAGGACAGACCCTGGAGACCTGACACAGGGCCCCGACACCGTCCACCGGGAACAAACCCTCCACCCGGAAGCTGCCTTCCCTCTTTCAAATCAGAGTAACTCATCACAGCAGTCAATGCCCGGGCTGGACTCAACCTGATTCCCCTAATACATAAAGGCTTTTCTCATCATGGTGCTCTGGTTAGACTTTCAATCCTGACTGACAAATTCAGTCCCAGATTATTTCGAGCCCCAGAAGTCATTCATTCTTGCAAGGGTTACTTGGAGCAGACAGGTAAATAAAGGCATGAATGAGCATTTATGAAGAGTGGTCTTTTTATCTTAACGTTTCTTTTTGATATGCCTGTGTTAGGGGCTGATTGCCAACACCAATAAAATCAGAAAATACCACCAATTATAATTATCATTATTTTAGCTTAAATATATTGAGGTTAGGTAGTGCCTTCCACAAGTATCTCTTTTTTTAATGTTATTTTTCCCACTAAATTTTTTTATAATGTCTTTTTTTTTAAAGATTTTATTTATTTATTTTTAGAGAGAGACGGGAAGGGAAGGAGAAGGAGAGGGAGAGAAACATCAAAGTGTGGTTGCCTCTCATGTGCCCCCAACTGGAGACCTGGTTCTCAACCCAGGCATGTGCCCTGACTGGGGAATCGAACCAGCGGCCCTTTGGTTTGCAGGCCAGCACTCAATCCACTGAGCCACGCCAGTCAGGGCAGGACAATGATCTCGTTTTATTCGCACTGCAAGCCTGCGAGGTAGGAGCTTTCCCGGCCCTTGTTTTACAGTTTAGTCCCTTGGACTACGAAGTTATTACAACCAGGAAGCATCTCCAGGGTGTCCAGTGTCTCACTCCACACGCAGGTCCGGAGCCTTCTTCCTGCCGGACGCAAAGCAGAGCTGATTGTTAGACTGGCTGCGAGCCTTAGAAGGCCTGCTCTTTAAAAAGGCCCAAGAGGACCCACTTTTGCCCCCCACGGAGTCATAAGCCCATGTCTTTTCGGCTGAACCCTTTACTGTGAGGCTGCCGAAACCTGAACACCTTGGGCTGGAGACCTGAACGGGAACACACTTTCTGTCTTGTGCCTCAGCAGTGTCGAATTTAGGGTTCATTTCAACGTTCCTTTCAATCTGGAAAAGCATAATTTCATTCCAAGGAAAAAAGAAAACAATCGCTTTAATAAAAATCTTTATGAACAAGGTTCAGAGGGCTCCTTGGACAACAAATGACTCTTCGAAAACAACATCTTGGTGAGTTAAGTGTAAATGGCTCAGAAACATGCAGATTAAATTTCCCTGGAAACACTCAAGGGCCTCCAAAATTAATGGGGGAAATACTTGGACAATGTATATTTCAGACATTATGCTATTTTTTTTTTCACTCTGCTGATTTTATTTTCTTGTGCAAAACACTTCCTAGGGTGACTTCATCTCTTGTGGTCAGGATGCTGTCAGGCCAAGTTGTCATTAATCCTGGTGCATTCTGGGTGGTCCAATCTGGGTATCAGCTGCGTTCCCTCTTTTACAGGGTTGGCTTTTCTCTCGACTATTTGTCTTTCAATATAAGAAATATATAAAAATAAAAACACAATTTAAAGTCTGTGCCAAGCTTTTGGGCCTTGTGAAAGTTCACCATTGTAACACTTGAAGATAAATATGTGAGGTTCTTGTATGTTGAAAGCTGATAAATCTTCTGTGTTTTAACTCAGAAAATACCACTATGGGTATAGATGTGGTCGAGGTGCCCATAAATCAAGATTTGAAGATTCTTCGGAGAGACTTTTTAAAGGCCCCCTAACCCGTTCTTGAGCCTCAGACATATCTCAATATAAAACATGACAGAAACATCATCGTAGTTCCATTTCTTGACTGCTACCTTAGATAAATTTTCTCCAACAGGGCTTAAGAAAAATACTCCTGTGTTTTCTTCTCTACAGAAGTTCCCATAAAACTAACCGAATTCCATTTCATAAGAATTTAAGTTTATTTGGTTTTTTTCCCTGTCCTTGAAGGAGGCACATTCTGAAACACTGGGTTGGTACCCAAGCTTGTTCTTGCCCAGGTCGCACCCGGCTTTAGTCAGTGAAGCGTGTCAGAAATTCCTCTCTTTCTGAAGATAACAATGCTGAGGGTGCTTATCTTGCAATTCTTCCTGCCATATCTCCGAGCAGTATATTCTCCAGTGTTACTAAGGTGCATTAAGTCCTCCTATCTCAGGGCATTATGTGATAGGGAAAAGCAATTTACATTATTTAGTAAGTGCCAACATAGTATAAAATGTCATGTCTCCTAGAGCTTTGAATTCAGCTGCGTTGTAGGATTCATACACATGGTTGGGGTTCAGCAAAATCCCTCTCCAAAGGCAACTATAAAGTTGGACAGAATTACTAAAAACAACCATTTCTGGAACCCACCCCCAAGCTCGCACTGATCAGCATATCCTTACTGCTTGGAATGCCGCTGAACGTCCCAAACAGTGGGAGCCAGTGATGTTCTCGCCTGTCCCGCACCCCCTCCGCTCCACACAGCACCCCACTCAGTCTGCCTGGAGGATCTGGTAGAGTCAGGCAGGCCACGGAGACATGCAGCTTTATTGCCCCACTGAGGGGGCATCATTTGATTTGGGAAGACAGGCAAGGACTATGCTAAGCATCGTGGGAGTGGAGCTAATGGCAGCGAGAGGCCTCTGTCCCTACTGGCCGTAAGTTGCTGTCATGGTTTCATGAAGCTGTAAGGAGGACACCATATGGTTAGGTTTGGGCATATCCAGGGGCAAAGTATATGACAATTATGGTACAAAGAAAGGGTGAGGAATGTGGCTTTATTAAAGTCTTTACATTTTACCATAATTGCCAGTATATTGTGATAAATTAAGATGCATATAGATTGCCTTTAAAATAGTAGCTATGAAATTATATTAGAAAAAAAGCAAGAGGAATCAAAATTCTACACTAAAAATATTTTTAACAGTACAGAAGGCATTGAAAGAGGAGCAGAGGACCAAAGATACAGGAAACAGAGAAAACAAATAGCAAAGTGAAGTGTAAATCCAATGATATCGATAATTGTATTAAATGTGAAAGGTCTAAATGCTCTGATCAAAAGGAAGAGATTGGGCATAATGGATCAAAAAGCAAAATCCGATTATATGCTTACTACAAGGAATACACTACAGATTCAAAAACAGAAATAAGTTAAAGTAAAAGATGGAAAATATATACCAAGCAAACAGTAGCCATAAAAAAGCTGGAGCGATCACGTTAACATCAGGCAGAACTAAGTATAAGGTAAGATATAGGATGACAAAGAGGGACATTACATAGTGGTAAAAATGTCAGTAATTCAGAAATATAAAACAATTATAAATAAATACACACCTAACAACAGAGCTTCAAAATATAATGAGGAAAAACCAGCCCAAATTGAAAGAATGGTTAATTTAGTAACAGTTGGAGATCAAAGTACCCAGCTCCTGAAAATGGAAGGAATTGTCGGGGAATAAATCAGCAAACACAGAAGACATGTACCACACTTTCAACCAACACAACTTTTGTTTAAAAAAAAAAACCCACTCTACCCTATGTATTGCAAAATATACCTTTTAAGCAGATGATATGAATGCAGACAATCTCAAAGAATCTACAATACTAAAATTAATATACAGGTTACAGATATAAAAAAATCAGTGTGTGATATGAAGTGGTGACTGAGACATTATGACTATAGAGCCAAGAGGGTTTGCTCATGGTGTGGGAGACTGAGGCGTGACATGGATGACCCCAGGTGTCGGGAGAGAGAAAATGGACTAGGCTATGAAGCAGTTCACTTTAGGAGAGGAAGCACCTCAGCCAAAGACCGCAGGTAGGATTGTATAAAATTAATTGTTATGATCCTGATAAAATAGAACAGCAGCCCCACAGGGTAGCTGGGCTGGGTAGTGCATCCCCCCAATACACCAAGGCTGTGGTTTGATCTTCATTTACAGGGGTGTCCCAACTTTTGGCGTCTTGGGCCAAACTGGAAGAAGAGTTGTCTTAGACCATATATTAAATACACAAACAGTAACAAAAACTGGTGAGCAAAAAAAAAAAAAAGGTGTTTAAGTAAATTTAAAATTTTGTGTTGGGCCGCCCTCATAGCCATCCTGGACCACATGTGGCTGGCGGGCTGCAGGTTGGACACCCTCGATAAAGCACATACGAGAATCAACCAATGAATGCATAAATAAGTGGAACAACAGGTTGATGTCTCTTTTTTTCTCTGTTTTTCTTTGGATTTCTCTGTCTCTCTGTCTCTCCCTCTGTCTCTCTGCCTCTGTCTCTCTCTCTCTCCTTCCTGCCTCCCTCCCTCCCTCTCATTCTCTAAAATTAAAAATAAAAGAGCAGTAACCCCGGCTGGTGTGGCTGAGTGGGTTTAGCACCAGACTGCAAACCAAAGGGTCACCGGTTTGATTCCCCAGTCAGGGCACGTGCCTGGGTTGCAGGCCAGGTCCCCAGTGGGGGGTGCTCGAGAGGCAACCATGCATTGATGTTTCTCTCCCTCTCTTTCTCCCTCCCTTCCCCTCTCTATAAAAATAAATGAGTAAAATCTTTAAAAAGAAGAGCAGTGGAATGGGATAACGGAACTCTTGTCTATACAGAATTCAACTCAGATTATAAATGGCTGGCTCCTGATTCAGCCAGTGTTAGTTTTTGCTACTGACACCACAGTTACAAAGGATTCCCACCCCTGTAACGCTAAAGAAACAGTGAAGGGTACCCTCAAATTCCTGACATCTTAAACATGGCGGCTGCCGTCTTTACTCCGGGGCCTCAAGGATCTGCTCCACCAGATGGCAGCACAGAAGTTCAGAGGCCTTGGGCTGGGAGCCTCCTTCCTAATGAATATAAATGAGGAGCTTTAGGCCCCCTCCTCAGACAAGTCAGACTTGTAGTCTCCCTCCTATCTCCCCTCCCTGCCCCCCACCGAGGACAACCCCTCCATAACCAGCCTTCCAGACTATAATAGAAGCTTTTAAGGGTATAATCTCTTGTCACATTACTCAGCAGTCTCATTGGGGCCCAGGAAACCATTTCCTGGAGGCCTCTTTTTTATTTGTATTCATTAGCTCCGCTAATACATTCTCTTGGAAACCACAGTTTAATAAATTTCATAGCCCATGACCAGCGGACTTAATGAATATTAGTCACTCGAAGCCATTTTTGTTTATTCAGCTTCTCTCTCCTCTCCTCCCTTCCCTTACCCCAGACCTCATTCTGGGGAATGATAATACACAGGGAGCTGGCTGGCCACAGCCGACTAAAAACAAGGAGTAAAAGGATCTTTCTGAGCTCACACCTGTTTTAAGATTTGTTATCCTTAAAACGAAAAGCTGTAGGGATTCACTCGGCTCCTTCCTTGTAGCTCCCAGTGGACGTTGCTATTAAACCGCAGGGAGGAGCCCAGACTTCAGAGCACTTAAAACTCCTTCTGTCAAATCCATCCCATTCTTCCGGCCTCCATCCCTCCACCCAGCCACCATCCCCAGGGGCTGGCGCACATTACAAGCCATGCACTTCATCTCAATGGGCACACACAGACTTTTTCACCATTTTGCCGTGTCTACATTTGCAGGCACATCCTGTAGGCTGCCTGAACAGCCTTAATTTCAATTTACTGTCTCCCCAAGGACCTTGCCACTCTCCTGAAAGTGAAAAACTCGGTGGTCGGTTCTCTTCCCTGTCCTCTTGCTCCAGCCCCTTTCTGTCCTCCTCCTCTTTCAAGGAAAAAGCTGTACTGGGGTGGGGGTGCCTTTTGCTCAAGATGAATAGAAGGAAGTTTTGATGCTTCTAACAGTGGCACATGATCTTTTAGGTTTTTAAAGTAGCGAGCAAGTTGCACCAGATGATCACATTTGGAAAAGGTTCAAAGTCGGCACAAAGCCCAGTCAGTGCTGCCTTGGGTCCCCTGGAATATGGCTTTGCAAGGGAGCGTCGGATTGTAGCCTTGAGGGCTTAGAGTGTCGGTTCTGTTCTGCTAGGGTCCCTATACTTACCTGTTTATTGTGGAAACTTTCAAGTGTATTTGAAAGTAGAGTTAATAGTATAATGGACCTCCATGTATCTATTAAAAAAAATTTTTCAATTACGGTTTATATTCAGTATTACTCTGTGTTTGTTTCATATGTGTTTAGACAGACATATACCCCCTGATATTTCCAGTACCCATGCCAAGTGTCTGTTCTTTACCTTTCACAAGAATCAACCTTTGACCAATCTTATATTATTTAATCCTCCTCTGACTCATGCACATTCTTCTTTACTTAGGGATTTAAAAAACAAATTATAGGTTTTATATCTCATTTGCCTGTAAACTATTCTGCATACATTACTACATGATAAGGGCTTTCTATTTTTAGCATAATCACCATGTCAGTATCATACCTAACAACATTAATGCTAAATCCTTAAAATTATCTACTATCCAGTCTGTATTTATTTTTCCCGGATTTCCTCTATATGTCTTCTTATAGTTCAGAATCCCAGTAAGGTCCCCTAGTGGCATTATTGTTTTGTCCTTAAGTCTCTTTCTTTCTACAATAGTTTCTCTTCTTTTTAAATGCCATGTCATGGATTCGTTGCCAATACCCAGGGTTTCGTTCTGTAGAAATGTTCTACACTGCAGATTTGATTGATGGCTTTCTTGTAGTGTCATTTAACTTTTTTTGCTACTGTTAGGGCCATTTCTGGAAGTGAAAAGTTTTGCTGAGTTCTTCACCCTTAAAATGAACGAGAAACATACTTAGGCAGCTACATGGATTAGAATATTAGGAACAATAATCACCTTGCTTTGCCATCTGGAGCTAGAGTTACTGTTACTTCATTCAAAATATATTAGACTGCGCTTACGCTGTACCGGGTACTGCACCAGGCCTTGGGGGTGCGGAATGATTAAAGGGAGTGGAAAATGCAGGAAGACGGGCGAAAACAGAGACCTTATCCTCATGAAATTTAAGGGTCATAGGTTTTAAAGTGTCACTTAAAAAGACACCTGTGTTGGGCTCTCATAGCACCCTTGTCAAGCGCATTTAGCTCTAAAGCCCTCTCACATTTACTGAGTAATACTGAGGATGAAGTGACAGGAGCCACAGAGGGGACTACACCCGGAATCAGTAAAGAGGACTTCAGATCCAAGCCTCCTGGGCCTGTGGATCCCAGTCCTTGGATCCCAAATGCCATCACAGGTGGGTCGTGCTGAAAAGACTTAGGCGACTGCTGAACCAGACTATTATAAGGGCGTCAACTTGTATGGGCCTAAGGAACAAAAGAAGCTCCCTAAGAGTCCCTTGATTTTGACGCTCCTCTCCCAGAAGCCACCGAGTTGAAAAAAGAATGACAATGCTGTGTAATGTGCACGTTCTAAACACCCTGGAACAAGGGTTGCACAAAGGAAAAGTTACCTTCTCTTATCTACCAGTGTGTAATAAATTCTGATATTTCAAAATCTATTCGGCTTTATGTTTATTCTATTGTATCTTTGAAAAATGCTGGTAGCAACTCAGCAAATGAGTTTGATGCCCCACCCAGAAGTCAGGACCTGCTGATTGAATTGCTGAGTTTGGGAATGACTTGGCTTTTGGATAAGATGTCGTCACGGACCTTCTGCTTTCGCTGTGAGATTGCGGTGTGATTTCTTGAAAGACTAGCTTTTGTGTCTTTGAATTCATGGTCGAGGAAGGAACCGAGGTGGAGGTGAAGACCACCAAGGCCCACCTCCTATTGGCTTTTTCTGGGAGGAGAATTTGGCAAGTGTGATGGAGACACTTGGGACAAAACAAGATCCTCAGGAATCGTACGCGTCTTATCAATAGAGATGAGAACTAAAATTCGGTGAGTGGCTCTGACACACTGGCGCCTTTTCCATTTAGTCTTACGTAATTGTGAGAACAATATGAGAGAGCAGCCCCTGTCACCTACAAGGCACATAGGAGGGAACTTGGGCTCCAGGGGGTTAGGCTGAGCTGACAGCAAGAGCGCAGACTGCAAACCAACTAACAGAAGCCTCGCCTCCTGGTGGTCAGGAGCCACAGAAGCTGGAGCCAGTCGTCCCTTTGAAGCCTTATTGTGTCACTTACAGACTCTCCGTTGGTAAGGGAGGAATGAATGAGACGAAATGGGCCAACGCTGGGCATCCGGTAGGCAAAGATTATATATACATATATAAGATACATGTATATATGTCAGATATATATGTGTCTGTGTGTATATATATATATATTCCTAGAATTATGAAGAAAATCATAAGCTCAAAGAAATGTTTTAAATAAGATAGGGCCTGAAAAGTGAGGAACATTTTATTGAGTGACACCCTTCAGATGAAAAGTGTAAAGAAGTTTATGATGAGGCATTCTTATTTGGAGTTCATTTTTCTCTTTATCCTCTTCCTTCCTTCCTTCCTCTCCCTATGTCTCCTTCTATTTTCCCTCTTCCTGTTTTTTTTTTTTCATTCCTTCTCCTTGCCTGCCTCCCCCTGGTTAGACATTTATAAAGTCACATGCAGGAAGCCATGGGCCTGCCAAGCCAAGCAAGAGAAGTCCAATCTCTCCTTCTGGAAATTATGATCGGAGGGGCTTTATTGGTATTTTCTCTTCCTCTCTAATAAGTAACTTCCAAATCTCTGGATAGTCTTTCGCTTGATGTCCAGAAAGATTTTTGACAGAGGGTGAAATATTCAGAGTGACCAATTCTGAACCCATTATCTCAGTTCTCACACAGGCAAATCCGTCAGAATTATTGGCTAATTGAAAATTAAAAGTCATGTTTATTTTTGAAGTTAATAAACCTCCCCAAGGGGAACCAAATGCCCAGATGTTTTCATCCTTCCTTAGTTGACCATTTATCTTCCTCTGAAGATGCATATCTTGTATAACAGCAAACAGAGTCCTTTATCTTGGGCTGGTTACTCTATACTTAGCCTTATAACAAGTCATTGACTTGCTGAAATCCTGGGAATCTCAATAATGCATCATTAGGTCTCATTAGCAACATAAAGATCTGTTCCCAGGTACAGATATTAACTGCTGTCAAGATGAACAAGTGTCTGTCATTCAGGAATACACTGCAGGAGTCAGCTACTTCCTGTCCCATTATGAAAAGTTTCCTTCAGTGTGGGATGCAAGTGACATGTGAATATATTTTCCTTTGTGGTTTCTCAACACCAGTTGGATGCAGGCAGGCTTAGAAATTGGTTATGTTGAAAAGGTTATTTTGTAAGCCTTCTGTAAGTTTGCAACTAAAAAAAGGCATCATCCAGTAAAGATGGTGCTATAAGCCCAGGCTAGGTCCCCCCCAAATCACCCGTGACAGTCTGCTGAAAGCAAAGATGAAATTTTATAATCGAAATCCACCTATCTCCCTGAACAACCTACCATCCCAGCTTTGAGATCCTGAGTTACTATGGAGATAGGGAAGAGGAGGTTGGGGATGGGCAGAGCGAAGGTGGAGAGAATAAAATGGGAGTTCCATGGCTCCCACACGTTCACTGGGACCATTGGTCCATCAGAGGCCATCTGTGGTCTACAGACCTTGGACTTCCCATTCCACAGCTCTCTGTCTCAGTTGCCTCCAGGAAAGCCTTATGGGCTTGTCATCGAAAAACTTCATCCTTGAAAAAATTAATAATTTATGGCCACATCTAGAGCCTCTGAGAAAAAGGGCTAAATAGATCTGTTTTGGGGGTTGGGGGATGCACAACACAAGTTGCTTGATGTCACATACAGGTTGGTTTTTAGAGTTTGTTGCCTCAGTGTGGTGTTTGGTGAGCAGTTGGACTGTGTGGCTCATTGGCATTTGTTTGACTATAAGCAAATCTCAGGTCTTTGTGAGAATTCTAGAGAATCAGAATTACAGCTCTCTAGAACTGGATAGTGAACCCTACCCTGGAATAGAACCCCCTCATGCGGCACCGATGCGGGGGAGGGCAGCCTGAACCCCGTTTGTGTCTGGCAGCAGGCAGGGTGGTGTGTACTGCACATCAGCTCGAGCACACACGCTCACAGGTGCAGCCCCTTCCAGGCTGTGGCGGTGCCTTTCCAAAGCCGGCCCCACCAGTAAGGGGTATTCTGGGAGTAGACTGAAGGGTGAGCAAGTGGCTGTGGATGCATATGCCCAAACCCCTCCAACATGTCCAAGAACAGAGTACGTACGTGCTCAACCACCTGTCAAGATATTTAGTTAGAAATCAGCGTGTAACGTGTTATATGCTGAGAGGCACTGGTACATCAGATGCAGCATCTCTGCTCTTGAGGAATTTATAGTCTGGCTGTGCAGACACATGGACCAATCATTACCATCCAATAGGATATACGCTATAATAGAAATATGTCCCAGAGGAGGGAGAAGTCAATTTAACGTTGAGGAAGTTTGAGAAGATGTCATAGATTTTGTGCCATCTGATTTGTACCTTGAGAAAGATGTAGGATTGCTGTAGATGATGAAGGAAGTGGGGGACGTATTGGCGGGAGAGAACCATATGAGCAAATACCTGGAGGTAGGAAAGTGTCTAGCCTGCTTGGGAGAGAATGAGGATCCCTGCCGTGGCAGAAATTTAATGACAACGAGGCTGGAAATACTTGGAGATTGATTGGCTGGAATGGCCTTTTCAAGCATTAACTATATATGACCCTATGGTTTTTCACTCACCTATGTCTGAATATTTAAAAACAAATCCTGTGCATGCCTGTTACTTTCCTCCTGTAATATGACCTGTGAGCCGGCCACCTTGGGCTCAAAGCAGAAATTTATGAATCAGCAGAAGACACGCCGATTCACTGGCTTTCCAGAGCCCACTTCCCTTTTCCATTCAGTACTAGCACATCACCCAATAATTCAGCGCACGCACGCCTCCCCTTCTCACCGCGGTATTTCTGAAGGGTCTAATCCTCGATTTCACACTTAGGGGAGAGTCTGAGCTAAGCAGTTGCTCCACAGCCAAATTCCAACAGTGAGAATCACCTCACCCTCGCTGAGACCATTTTAGGGGCTTCTTGAAGCCCTGGTATGGTTCCAGAGCCTAGAGCAGAGCTAAAGTCCCATCAGGACGTGGCTGCAGGGCACCCATTTGCCCAGCTGAATCATCCATCACCAGTCTAACCCAGACGAAGGGGCTCCAGCAGACAGGCCCAGGCCACTCGTGTGTGCTTGCCGACGCCTGAGGTGACCTCCGTGTTCATCAGCTAAAGTTCTAGGAGGCCAAGTGTTCTTGGCTTGCAGACAACTGAGGAGGCAGCACTCTCTGTCTCCAGGCTTTTTAGTTGGAGTTCAATTCCCCCTAATTTGGGTTCAGTTCGTCCAGTTTCCAGGAGTGTGTTTAGTTGACCTGGCTTTGCGGGGCTTGGTGCCCCGGCAGCAGCGGGGAGAGTGGGAAAAGCAAAGGCAAGGAGTTCGAGTAACGAAGATACGTAATTGCAAGGAACAACCCCGCTCGGTGTGAGAGGGCTGCTTGCATCTTTGCGTGGGTTATATGTCATGCTAGGATAAGCTCTGAGAAGAGTCAAATGAGTCTTCATGCCCAACTTTCTGTAGTGCGCTATTGCCTACTGGGGGGAAAGCATTTATGATAGAAATGGAAGGTGTAAATACAGGTGATGTGCAACTTAAATCACAGTTGCCTCATGTGCTCCGACTCCCCCCTTCTCTACCGCAGTCCCCATCTTCTAACTGTACCCCAGTGACATTGGAGACACACACATCACCACCACCGACAGCCACAAAAGGCCTTTCTGGCCTGGGAATTCCATGGAGTCAGGCCTGACTTCTGTCAGTTACCCCAGATGCTAAACTAATTGGTTTGATGCTCAGATGAAAGAGCCTAAGTCTCGAAGGCAGGAAAAGCCCCCTTCTGTGACCAAAGCCATTAAACCTCAATTAGGACATAGACAAGGGAGGTGTGGATGAGTCTGGGGTAATTACCAGGCTTTGTCTGACAGCTCAGTTCCTGCGGCCTGGCCCAGAGCAGGTGACTGGGAAATCCGATCCCCAGACAGCTGCAGATGGCGCAGGCCGATTGCACCCTGCCAGCCGGACCTCCCCGCCGCTGGCGGCTCTCTGCGGTGTGTGGCCCCTCACCGCGGATCGCTGCCTGGCAAGCTGGCCCCACCTGTTCCAGAGGTGGCCAAGTGCAGAGAGAGCCACCCAGGGGCAAAGAGCCATAGACTCCAGCCCAGGAGGCAATTCTTGGGTGGAGGTAGGGGTGCTGCTTAGGCTCTGAGACCAACTCTAGAAAACCCCTTCTATTCCTGCTTCAGCTGAGTTAGAGACCAACTGGAGGTCCCACGGTCCTGTCCGACGTAATTCAGGAGACAGGACGGCTGGCTGTTCCAGCCCAGTTCCTAAAGGGTTCCTGAGGCTGGAGAGATTCCTACCTCCCACACTGAAAGGGCATTAACACAGGGATGGGGACACTCATGGTGCTATGGGCTGAATTCTGTGCCCTGCCACCCCAATGTTGAAATCTTTCTGTCTGACTTATTTCACTTAGCATGATGCACTTAAGGTCCACCTATTCCATCCATGTTGCTGCAAAGGGCAATATTTTGGTTTTTTATGGCTTGCTAATATTCCAGTATTCCATTGTGTGTGTGTGTGTGTGTGTGTGTGTGTTTCATTATTCATTCATTCATCAATAACCTCTTGGCTGTTTCCATATTTTGGCTATTGTAAATAGTGCTGTAGTGAGCAGGGGGGAGCATGTATATTTGCGAGTTAGGGTTCTTGTTTTCTTTGGTTAAGTATCCAGAAGGGGACTTGCTAGATAGATCATATGGTAGTTCTCTTTTTAATTGTTCGAGGAACCTTTATTATGTTTCCATAGTGGCTGTGCCAGTTTACATTCCCACCAACAGTGCACAAGGGTTCCCTTTTCTCCACATCCTCACCAGTGCTTATTTCTTGGGGTTTTTTGACAATAGCCATTCTAGCAGGTGTGAAGTGATATGCCATTGTGGTTTTGATTTGCATTTTCCTGACGCTTCATGACAGTAAGCATCTTTTCATGTACCTGTGGCCATTTGTATGCCTTCTTTGGAAAAATGTTTATATTTCCTGCTCATATTTTAAACTGGATTGTTGTTTTGGTGTTTTTTGCTATTGAGTTGTATGAGTTCTTTATATGTTTTTATATTTTGAATATTAACTCCTTATCAGATATATAATTTGCAAATATTTTCTCCTATTCAGTAAGTTCCATTTTCATTTTGTTGATGGTTTCCTTGCTGTGCAGAAGCATTTTAGTTTTATGTAGTCCCACTTGTTTATTTTTGCTTTTAGGCTAAAAAGCCATCACCAAGACCTATGACCAGGAATTTACAGCCTGTGTTTTCCTCTAGGAGTTTTATGGTTTCAGGCCTTACATCCAAATCTTTGTACTATTTTGACTTACTTTTTATGTATGGTGTTAAGATAGTGGACCAGTTTCATTCTTTTGCATGTGACTGTCCAGTTTTCCCAGCACCATTTATTGAAGAGAATGTTCTTTCCTCATTGTATATTCTTGGCTTCTTTGTCATATATTAATTAATCATATATGTGTGGATTTATTTTGTTCCATTGATCTATATGTGAATTATTATGACAATACCACATTATTTTGATGACTATAGCTTTGTAATATAGTTTGAAATCATGGCACATGATGCCTACAGTGTTGTTCTTCTTTCTCCAAGTTTGGAAGATTGTTTTGGCTATCTGGAATCTTTTCTGGTTCCATACAAATTTTAGGATTGTTTGCTATATTTCTGTGAAAAATGCCATTGAAATTTTATTAGAGGTTGCATTGTATTTGTAGATTGTTTCAGATAGTATGCACATTTCAACAATATTAATTTTCCAATCCATGAGCACAGGATAACTTTCCATTTATTTGTTTCTTATTCCATTTCTTTCATCAACATCTTATACTTTTCAGTGTATAGGTCTTTTACCTCCTTGGCCAAATTTATTCCTAGGTATTTTATTCTTATCGATGCCATGTATATATGATTATTTTCTTAATTTCTCTTTTTGATAAATGTTTGGTGTACAGAAACACTACAGGTTTTGTATATTGATTTTGTATTCTGCAACTTGACTGAATTTTTAAATTAGTTCTAACAGTTTTTGGTGGAGTCTTTAGGGTATTCTATATAAAATATTATGTCATCTGCAAATAGTGATAATTGTACTTCTTTCTTTTCAATTTGGATGCCTCTTATTTCTTTTTCTTTTCTAATTGCTCTGGCTAGGACTCTAGTACCATGTTGAATAAAAGTGGCAAGAGTGGGCATCCTTGTATCATTCCTGATCTTTCAGTTTTTCACCACTGAGTATGATGTTAGGTGTGGGCTTTTCAGATATGGCATTTGTTATGTTGAGATATGTTCTCTCTATACCCACTTTGTTGGCAGTTTTTAAAAAAATCAGAAATGGATGTTGAATTTTGTTAAATGCTTTTTCTACATCTGTTGATATGACCATATGACTTTTATTATTCACTTTGTTAGCGTGATCTAACACATTGAGTGATTCGTGGATGTTGGAACCATCCTTGTATACTTAGAACGAATCCCACTTGATTGTGGTGTATAACCCTTTCAGTGTGTTGTTGAAATCAGTTTCTTAACATATTGCGAAGGATTTTTGCCTCTATGTTCATCAGGGATATTGGCTTGTATTTTTCTTTTCTGGTGGCATTGATGTCTAATTTTGGTATCAGGGTGATGCTGGCCTCATAAAATGAGTTGAGAAGCTTCCTCCTCTTCTGTTTTGGGGAAGAGTTCGAGAAGGGTTGGTGTTAATTCTTTGGATGTTTGGCAGAATCTACCAGTGCAGATGTCTGGTCCCGGACCTTCATTTGTTGAGGGGCTTTTGTGACTGATCCAGTCTCCTTACTAGTAATCGGTATGGTCACATTTTCTGTCTCTTCATGATTCATTCTTGAAAGTTTGCATGTTGCTAGAAATGTATTCATTTTTGTTAAGGTATCAAATCTGCTGGTGTCGAATCGTTCATAATAGTCTTTTATGATCTTTTGTATTTCTATAGTATCATTTAAAATGTCTTCCCTTTCATTTCTGATTTTACGTATTTGAGTTCTCTTTCTCCTTGTATAGTCCTGTTAATGGAGAGGTGTCATTTTGCTGGCCCTTCCTCGCTACTAGTGCTCTGCGTCTTGCCCTGGGGACAGGAATCCTTCTATATTTTTCTTTTTCCATCTTCAACTACTCCTACTCGATTGATTGTTGCCCTTAGCCTATAAATAAACTAAAATTTTTCTATACATAAAACAAAGTTCCTCTTTGATCCTGCATCTGCCTCTAGTCACTGCCCTATTTTATTTTCCTTTTGTAGGCAGATTTTTTTTCACAAAGACATTGACATTTATCATCTCTGTTTCCTTACCAACAAGACATCCATTTTCACTCCTTCCTTGAAACCAAAATTTTGAGTTGCCGAAGGATCTTTCGGTTTCAGAAATTCATGGTGTACTGTATTCTTTAACTTACTCAACCTTCTTGTGCATTTGACTCTATTGGCCAGTCCCTTATTTTTAAAGAATATTTATTGGCTTATGTGGGTGTTACCTATATTGTCCTAGAAATAATTGAAAGTGTCCTGTTAAAGTACAAATAATTAGAAAAGATAAAGTAAAAATTGCAAACTGTTTTAGAGGTTTTCTAAGCATTTAATATATGTACTTAACAAACTGTCAAGATAATATTATTTTGTCAGATAACACAAGGTCCTTAGAACACTCCAATCGGTCCCTTCAAATTTATATCTGTTGTTGGTCCTTCATTTCAATTTGATTTAAAAAAATATAAGTAGATATTAGTGTTTTTTTAAAAATCAATTTTTTATGTTTACCTACATAATTACCAATTTCTTTACACATTGTTTCTTTTGTATCCCATGTTTTCCATCTGGAACCACTCACTTCCTTCTCTTTTACAAAGTCCTTACTTTACTAGTCGCTGAAGTAGAGTTCTGTTGATGGCAAATTCTTCTTTTGCTTATTTGAAATTTTGTGTTTTGTTCTCATCCTGAAAGAAAATAAACTACCTTATATTGATTGTTTTCTCAACACATTGAGTATATTATTTTATTGTCTATTTTTGCTTAAAAATCAGATGTTGGTTTTACTCTTTGCTTACACGTGTTCTTTTCTATCTACTTTTAAGACGTTCTCTCTGTCTTTGGTATATCGGAGATCATTACTATATCTTGAAATACACCCTGCTTAAAATTTTTAGTTTGCCTGAAATTAAAGATTGGTTTCTTCTATCAGTTCTGTAAAATTTTATCTGTACTATCTACAAATAATTGCCTCTCTCTCAGTCTCTTACTTACCTCCTTCCATAATTTTGATTAGTAATATTTTGGACAGTTTACTCTATTTTTAACACCCTCTTTAATCTCTTTTATGTATTAATCATATGTTTTGTTGTTGTCCTTTACTTGATAATTCTAGAAGCTACAGTCTTTGTTGACATGACTAAGACTTCTGCTATTTCTGTAGATTATTGTTTCGGTGCAACATTTACTTTGTGTTTTAGTATTTTTATTTTTTCTAACTATGATTTTATATTGAAACCATGTAAGGTCTAGTTTGTGGTTCTACATTTTTAGGGAAAACTTTTTTTCTTCAGGTGAAAAATTTTCCCCCCACTTCTTCCTGAACAGAAGCAAGTCAAAGTAGGCAAGATTCTTGGTTCCTCTCTGCTGGATTTATTTATTTATTTTTCACTTTTATACCAGAATCCTCACATTTCTACCACATATCTTATTAGACTCTTTACCTCATTGTCTCCTCCGTTGAGTGTCCTACATGGACATCACAATGAAAACTCAAGGTCTCTTGGGGTTTCATCATTATTTCTTTGAGGATTTGGGCCTCAGTGCCAGTGTGCCTCTCTGAGTTCATGCTTTTATTATGATTTTTCCTTCTGAAGATTCCCTACTTACCCACTTACCAGCTCAGCAGTTCATTTCAAAATACGTTTACATTTTATCCACCATTTGTTTTCAGAAGAAGGATTGTTCAGGATAATCTGTCAGTCAAATCGCTGGAAATACAAGACTTTACCGATTTCCTGATATTTTTTTCTCCCTTGGCTTCAGATCTCCCAATTTTTTTCTCACGTTCTAGCCATCTTTCTTAGCCTTCTTCGTTGGATCCTCTCTTTTCTGCTCATCTCCCATAGGTCAGTGTCCCACAGCATTCTAACCTTTACTTTCTCCTGACCTGGTTGGAAAACACAACCTGCTCATGCCTTCAGCTCCCAACTCTACCCTGGCGCCCCCCCCCCGCCCCCCCCCGTGAAGGAGCGGCCGGCAGGACCAACCTCCGGAGCTCCAGATTCTTGCCTGGAGAGGCGCGCTTTATTCAGCTGCACCCTGACTTCCCAAGTGCAGTGTGTCCCACATTGACTTAATCGCCCTCCCTGATATTCTTTTATTTTTTGTTTGGGAAAATGACACCACCATCCATCCTGTTAACCAACATACAAATGTGGGAAACATGGCAGACTCCTCCTTCTCCCACATCCTCCCCGTGCAATTGATCACTAAGTTTGTTGATTCTACCACTAAAAAGCTCTCAAGTGTACCCCTCCTCTCCATTACAACTCCCACTACTTGATTAATTAAAAGCTTCATCATTTCTCTGCCGGATTGATGTAATAACCTCCTAAATGTCTACCATCCATCCAGAGTTCTCACCAGAGTCAAAGTAATCTCTCTGAAACACATACGTGATCATCCTGTAACCTGCCCCTACCTGAAATTCATCTATGACTCTCTATGGGGCTCGAGATAAAATTCGCATTCCAAGTTCATCTCCTCTATTCCCACTTAACCCAGATGGGGGACATATTGAAATATTTGCGATTCCCCAAGCATGGCATGCTTTCTACAGCTCTGTGACTCTGCACACAATGTTTCTTTTGCTTGCTTAGGATTTTCTTCCTCTTCTTCTTTGTCTGGCTTACATATTCTTATTTAATAGACACAACATATGTTAATACTTCCCCAGAAATCCTCCAAGCCTTCCACCTACCTTACTCTGTTGAATATTCTCCCTCTGTACCCTTGATTCATTCATTCAAGGAATATGTACTGAGTCTATATTATCTCTGTCTGGCACTATGGCACTATCCTGGGCTTTATTAGGAAAGTAATAAAAAATAAGAAACAATCCTTATTACATTGCAGTTTAATAAATGCAAAATTATCAGAGGGCACAGGAACCAGCCTTGACTGAACAGAGGGGGCCTTCGCAAACAGAGAGGTTTGTACCTAAATTCACATAATTGCTTGCTGTTCTGGTCTCTTACCTCTGATTTTTACCTGCACTGAGCAATCACTTGCCTATGAAACAAATAAACATATGGTTGCTTATGAAAATTTTTTATAAATACCTATAGTTTCAGTCAGCCCCTGCCTGTTACCGACATACTAGATGTCATAAAGCTCTGAGTAATTGTGTCATACATTTTGGTGGGGGTTTTCCAACCCTGGGAAAATACTAGTGTCTGATCCAACAGCACTAGCTACAGCCAAATGCAAGAAAAGAGGTAAGCATGTATCGATCTATGTTTTTCACATTTTTACAACACATCAACTCTTGTTTTATTCCAAAAAGAAACTGTAGAAGTGTAATAAAGTATACATTGTTCAATGGGATAAAATATGTTATCAAGGGAATGAGAGAAAAGGGGAAATAACAGGAATATCATAAATCCGGAGTAAGATTAGTACATGAAAGCACTTGAGAAAAGCAACAAATTTGACTCTAAACTTCTTAACAGCCAAAACAAAGAAGGATCATGATTAGTCACAGTTCTCCATAAGAAAAATAAAACACACCACTTGCTCAGAAGGAACACAGTTCCATTGAAAACTGATTCCCAAAGAATGTCTCCCCTGAATGCGGGAACAGCCATGTGATGTGGTAGACAAGGTCCTCACCCGGCCCCTCAAGAGCTCCAGCCCCAGACGTAATGGGCCTGTCTCATCATGTCCTTTCTTGTGGGTACTTGGCAGAATGCCAAAGAACAAGTCAGTAGAAGCTGTTGTACAAGGGGTAAATTTCAGCGAAGCTCATGGAAAATTCCAAGACTTTGGAATCAAACAGCTGAGGCTCGAGCCCGGTTCCTTGAAACCCTAAATGTGTGGATGCGATACCGTGACTCCCTCTGCGTTAGTTTGACCGTTTGCAAAAACCGACGATGATGCCCGCCTTTTGGTCCTATATGTCAGCTGAAATTCAGAATATTTAATAACCAATAATCAGCACCCGTTCAACTCTTCGCCTGTTCTAAACACATTGCTTTGATTATCCGACTTCATTGTCTAAATAAGTCTGTTATGCAGACACTGTTACTCCCAGTTACGAACTCCCGCTTTAAAAACTAAGACCAGAGAGGTCAGGCAATTTGTCCGGAACCACAGAACTAGGAAGAAGGGAGCAGAGATGTTAGACCAGGCAGACAGATGGTGGAGTTTTGAAGCGTCTGTTCTATAATATTATACAGCTTTTAGGCATCTCTGGATAAAAATCATTTCTCATAACCAGAGTTTTGATAGCATTATCTTGTGACAGCCTAAAAAGCAGCGTTTCTCCATGGCAATTAAGGTGAGACCTCTTTGCTTTGCCAAAGGTAATTTGGTCAGGTTCCTTTAATGAGAACCAAGGAATGTGACCAGACAGACAGAATAAATGGCAGGTTCCTCCAAAGAGCTCTGAGACCAGAAAAGTTAATCCTCGGGTTCTGCTTACTGTCTGTGGCAAAGACAGCCCCTAGCTGTCCACTCACCTCGTTTATTCAGTTGACAGACAGCTGCTGGCTAATTGGCCTGCTGTGTTGCCCCTCTGGCTGGCCCGCGTGGCAAGGCGAAACTGGCAGGCAGCCTTCAACAGAGCTCACCCGGGGTGGCTTCAGCTGGATCACTCTAAAAATAGAAAGTTCTAGTTCTGCAGAGCCGGGAGTTGAACATCAACCAGTAGATGGCCCGAAGATAGGCTTGCCATCTCCAGGGTGGCTTGTGTTGCCTATTAAGCGAGAGTTGGAATAACGAGGGGCAAACTTGAGGGCGCTCAAGTGTGACCAGAATAGCACAGGACTGCTCCACGGAGGGCCGCGTCCTGGCCATAAATCATAGCAACACAGCCTGAAACAGCTCTTGCAGACTCTGAAATCTCCAGAGTGTGGCCTGGGGAAGCCGTCACGGGAAGTCCGCCTTCTCAGGTTCGAGAACTCCGTGCCCCGGCACAGAAGGCATGCCTTCCCATAATCCATTCCTTTGTCTCATCCAGGATTTTTTTTCCCTGGAATTCTCCTCCAAGCTTCACGACCCGATCAAGGGTTACAGAGGATTCTCTGTTCCCCACGACATTAGAGTAAAGTGGCAGCATGTCAGAAAGGGGCAGTGTGCACCGATGTTTAAGTCAGCTCATCTAGAGCCACATCCTGGCTCCGTCCTTTATGTAAGGATGTGTGGAACCTAGGGCCAGGCGCATAATCCTCACCCATTCCATTATCACCCAGTCAGTCTCGTTGTCTGTAAAACAGTGGCAATGACAGTGCCAGCTCCACGGAGTGGTATTGGGACTAGAGTAAGATAACCCAAATAAAGCACTTAGCAAAGGTTCTAGAGAAAACGCTCAATGAAAGTTATTTTCATCGTGATGATTAACATCATGTGTCCCCTGGGGAGGGCCCAGTGTGCCCACACTGCGGGGAGAAAAGTGGAACAGAGCTTGAACGAGCTTCAGAAACCCAAAGTGATGCACAGGGTAACAAAAGGAAACCCCACCGTATTCAGGAGTGAAGTACTCAAGAAAACGTTACACTCCAGGGAAAGGCTATTTCCTTTTGGTAGTTGGGGATTTCCTGTGTCTCATTCACACATTTAAAGGGACCCAACGCACCTATTAGCTTATGTGCCCATTTACATAAAGGCTAAGTCTTCCTCCGCTCGTACAGGTTGATGAAACAGACTTCCATGAGGCAGAGGAGGCCCGCAGCAGCTCTCAATACTGGTCATCTTAGTCATCGATCCGAATGGACAGTAAAAAATTATTCAAGATCAGCCTACAGCATATAAGAAACGCACAATAAGGAATCTGACTGGCTTTGGAGGAAAGACATCCCCTGGTGGACTTGGAATGTACCTCCCGGATAAGGGGAGAATACTGTATACTGTATTAAAACTAGATACTGAGAAAAAAGGTAGCCAAATGTTGCATTCGCTTAGAGATTAATAAAACACTCTTCTAATTAAAACTAGGGCTTAAGAAGAAATCATGTTAGAATTGTAGACCATTTACAAATATGTAAAAATGAAATTACCACATCAAGATACAACAGTGCTCAAATGTAAATCAGCATTCAAGTGACCATGGATTAAGTGCATTTTTTAGAAATCAAGGAGTGAAAAATAATTAAGCAGTCAATTAAAATATAAAAACAAAGTTATAAAAAGTAAGTGAAAGGAGCTAAAAGATAAAGTAGAAATTAATGGAATATAAAACCATAAAATTAATAAAAACAACACAACCTTCAATAAAAAGTTTTTTCTTTAAAAAGGTCAATAAGATAAATAAGTGTTTAGGTATTTAAAGTTAAAATACAAATCACATTATAAATCAAGAAAGGGAAACTAAGCAAACAAAATTTTTTTAAAAATTAGAGAATATACTTATTTTACATCATCAAATTTGGCATATGGATGAAACTGATGCCTTTTTAGAAAAATACAGAGTGATAAAACAGACTCCGAAAGATGTATAAAACCTGAAAAAAAATCATCAAAGAAGTGGAAGTAATTCTTAAAGACCTGCCTATCTTCATAGAAAAGTTTGAAGTGATTTTGGTGGTGCAGTCCGTCAAGCTCCAAGAAACATGTCATTTCTCTGTTATTTAAACTCTTTCGGAAAGAGTTTAAATAGAAAAATATGAACATTTTCCAACTCATTTTTCAAGACTAGCATAATTCTGACATGTAACTGAACAGGAGAGTATCGAAAACTTATGGATAAATCTCACTCATGACCACAGATGTAAAAATCATAGATAAATATACACAAGTAAGATCCAGCAGCGTATAAAAGGCATATTACATTGTGCAAGAATAGCTCAACATGGGAAATCTATTAATGCAGTATTTTACATTTCCAGATTAAAAGAGAGAAAACTACAGGCCCGTCATAATAGAGACCCCGATGCCTACCAAGATAAGTATAGAAGGAAATGAACTTTAGTTTGATAAACGATATTTACCAGGAAACTATGGCAAACATCAAACTACACAGTGAAACTTCAGAAACTTTCTCACTGACAACAAGAACAGGGTAACGCATGGAAGGTGGCCGCCGAAAGGACATTGTGAAGAGACAACTTGATGAGAGAAAGAAAAAGCGCTGAGTCAGCCTGCATTTCCGCTAAACATTCTTATCCCGTGCACCAGCCCCAAATGAGCTTGTGCATACTTTTTAGCCTAAGTAATCACCTGTTGGGTTTGTTGGGTTTTTTTGTTTTGTTTTTTTGGCGACATTGTTAAAAATGCTGCCTTCTAAGGAAGGAAAGCTATTTTTAGGCAATGCTTTTGTTTTGCATAATTGTAATTTGCTAGACGCATTCCTGTGGAGCATAGCTCATAGGACAGAAGTGATCTGAGTGAATTAGTTAATCGTTGGCTTTAAGTGCCCGTCTTATGGCAGGAAAGCACTTCGAGTGCATCATCAGATGTTTCTGGGAGCCCTTATGCTCCGTGGAAGCCATGCCATGGACACGGCCACCACAGGGCCCCGAGTCTAAGGTGCCCATCCACTGGGAATGAACACACTGTGGTGGAAAATTTGAAACAAGCCCAAGTCTCTAAGAGGAAGTTTTGGGAACCAGCACAAGCTTAGCGATATCGAAGAATATTTTGACCTATAACTGAAGCAGCGTGAAATGACTTCCACTGAACTGAGTCACGGGATTACCTGAGGCTCTTGTCTGTCTGTAAAGTCTCACTCCCGAAGCCCCAGCACGCAGAGCTTCCAGAGCTCATAGGGAGTGAGTCACTGCAGAATTCCCTGTCATTGCTGCTCTAACGAGCTGAGTGCAGTGTCCCCAAGAGGTGGTTGTGTTTATCCCCAAACATGTTCGGGTCAGGTGTGATTGTTATTGAAAGTAGGTAATTCAACTTAATAGCATGTAAACCAATTACGGAATTATTGTGTCCATGAAAGCTAGGTTGGAACTTTGGAAAGAGTCAAGGTAGGTGGCTACCTTGTACCTTGAACTTTCGAGGTATTAGTGTCATGTCGGTTTTGGACCTTACAAATAAGTTCTCCCAAATCTGTCATGATGTCTGATTACGTTATCCATGTTATTCTTTATTGAACAAAAATCAATTTATGCCTTGTCATTTGGGCTTTTCACAAATCCTTCCTACCCCTAGGTCACAGAGATATGGTCTTCTGCAGGACTGGCCACATAAATCGCCATCGCAGTGGAAAATGAAAGTAGGGGGCCCCTTGTTTAAAAATCATTACGAATTTCAAGCTGGCAATAGCAGAGGATTCGGCCCAGACTAGCGCCTCCTGGGCGCTGCCTCTTTGCAGGTCCTGTGCCCACGAAGCCAGCTGTGTTGCTGGATCATCTGTGAATCTCACTGCTTTACTTTTCGCATTTAAGGTTTTAATCTTCCCAGAGTACATGGGTATGACAGCATGTTATATTGGGGTTTAATATTTTCCCCTCATATCGTGAACCACTTTTCCCCAAACCAGCTGCTGAGCAGCCTGGTGTTTCCGTGTCGTTTCGCGGCACCCGGCTCATCCCATGGTGCTTTACGTGGACCTCTCTCTGCACTTTCTTTTAGTTCCATTGATCTGCGGTTTGTTTGACTTGGCTTGGCCTTGATTTTTATTACTTTGGCCAGTTTTCACTTTTGCCTAATTTGCCTTTGCTATTCATGGACCTTTATTATGCATAATATAGCTTTAGAATAAGTTTATTAAGTATCTTTTCAAAACACAACCAAGGAGTATAATGAGGACTGTGTTAAATTTGTAGATTAATTAGGGGGAGAATTGGTACCCTTATATTTGTTTGTTCACCCAAGAAATTGAACGGACAGATTTTCTTTTAGATCCTTTATTGGGGTGTTAAAATATTCTCCAGAGGCTTTGTCTAATTTGGCTTAAGTTAGATCTTGGATACTTTACTAGCTTTTGTACATAATATCCTTTTTATAAAACGCAACTATTTTATATATTTAATTGACTGTTAATAGTTTGGAGAAATTATATTGATTAAAAAAAAATCCTGTATTGCAAATTCTTCGACTGCTTCTAAGAGTTTTGCTGTGCTTTTCTTCCCTGTGCAGATGATCATATCATCTGCAAACAAAGCCAACCATGTACTTAGAGGGCCCAGCACAAAATGTAAAAACGAAAAAACATAAACAGAGAAAGAACTCGTGGACACGGACAACAGTGTGGGGACTGCCGGGGAGAGGCGGGGCGGCAGGCGGTGGAGGAGGGCATAAGGGAGATAAATGGCGATGGAGAAAAAAGAAAAAAAATTTCGTGAAGCCCATGTGCTTGAGAATATTTTCATTAAATCCACATATTTAAGTGACAATGCCCGTAAATACAAATTTATGAATCTAAGTTATTTTAATTTGAAAAAACTCTTTTACTTCTTGTATCCAAGTTACTGCCACATAAGATGGAATAAATTTGATACTTTCTCCTGTGCACATTTTTTTCTTATTTTTGGAAGCATTTGGAATAATTTCTTTATCTTTGACATTATATTTCATTAGAATGCATTTAGGCATGTTATGAATCTTTTAAATCTAAATTATATCATGTATTGTTAATTCTGAAAAGTTTATCGAGATTTTTCTAACGTTTTTCCATCTATTCATTTTTTTTTTAACTTTGGCACCCTCGTTATCTGCACAGAGACTCCTACTTATACATACCCGCCATATCTTTTAGCTTTTTAAAATATATTTTGTATAAAAGAAAGAATTTTTTCTTATTGCCCTCTAGTTACCCAAATGTCTGATTAATCCCAAAGCTTTATTAATTTTCTTATTTTTTAAACTTTTATTTCTTGATTTTTGAGAGAGAAAGGGGGAGAGAGAGAAAGAGAGAGAGAGAGAGAGAAACATCGATTTGTTGTTCCATTTTTTGATGCGTTCATTGGTTGATTCTTGCATGTGCCCTGATTGGGGATCAAACCCGCAACCTTGGTGTATCAGGACGACGCTCTAGCCCACTGAGTACCTGGCCAGGGCTTTTATCAATTCTGTTATTGATTCCATCTGTTGGGTTCCTTATTTCAGCTATTATATTTTTTATACTTAACTATTTCTGTTTGGTTGTTGCTATGATCTCTTGTTCCTGATTTATAGTATTAATATCTTTATCTCTTGGAGTATTTTATACTGTGTTTGTTTTACATAATTGGTGTGTTCATCCCAATCCTGCTTCAGGAGTTACGGGCTCTTTGGCTGGTTGTTTTCATTTTAGAGTGAGCACATTCTTCGGGTACACAAACATATCAAACTACAAACTCATGTTTTCCAGGGTTTGTCACCTTCCCAAGCAGGTGGCATTTTTCAGAAACAGGTTAAGGTTAAGCCTCTCCCTTCCTGTAAATTAAAATCAAGGGAAGATGGTGAGACCCAGTTGGAGAGCCCTTGGCACTGTGAAAACATTATCAGCCACGTTCTTTTGCTTCCATTCAAACAACAAATCCTCTGTTCCTAGATGAGCCTTCAGTCGTGTATCACGTGAGTTTATAACTGACCAAGGGAGCAGGCATGTCAGCTGGGGAAGAGGTGTCCGAGGGAATGCTCCAGGGTGGTCAGGCAACTCCTGTTTTCATCTGTTTGCCACCCCAGAGAGTTTCTGTACGTCCAACAGCATCTGGACAAGGGGCTGGCGCTGGCATCGCTCATTTTTATGGCTGCAACGCATCCATTTACTGTCCCAGGCAAGAGGAGAGCCTAGACCCCGTCTGAAAGCTAGCCTCTCACAGCCAGCCGCCTTTCTTCCAGCTGTCCTTCCCTGGCGTGTACGTAGGTCATTGTCATCCGAAGTCAGTTGACTAACACGTTTACCATCAGAGCTAATATAGACCTAACTGGTTTCTGAGGACTTCTTAATTTGGTTAGAAAGAGGGAAAGAAGTCTATGGAAAGGAACAAGGACACACAATTTTGGGAACGCGAGGGAGAAGCCAGCCAGTTAAAGCCGAGACTGGGCGAGTGGCTAGGGCATGTCGTCTGGCCAGGAACGGAACGTAACTTAAATTCTTCCTTAGGACTGTCTTACTCTAGAAGATGTAGCTGGGGCTGGGACCAGTTGATGTGGTGAGTGGGAGGGGACTTTCCAATTTACGAAGTGCTTCATACAAGCATCTTTTTTCATCGTTCCAGTGGCCCTTTGCCGGACGCCGAGCTGGCAGGAGTCCCATCTTACAGATGAATACGTCAAGGCTTGGTGGCTTCCCCTCTCCATATTGTTGGCATGGGGCAGAAACAGTTCATAAACACAGACATCTCTGCTGCTCCACGGATAACCACACACTCTCTGGGAGCGAACATGACCTCCCTTATCAACAAGCAAATAAACACAAAATCGGTAAAGGCTTGCTGACTCACTTAGACAGAATGGAGTACCCATAAGTGTAGGATTACCCCATAAAATGTATCTGCCTGGATTAGGGCCAGCTGGAGATTTAGGCTTGGACCTGAGGAGAGGCGTAGGGACCTTGGTGGGAGGCAGAGGAGGGAGAGAGAAGGGAGAGAGAGAGCCACAGGGAAAGAGTGATCTCAGCAAAGACTATTTTAGGAGTCTCCTTGCCTGTGAGTTGTAGTCCACAAGATTATAAAAGCTAACCCCAGGCCGCAGATTTTTAAACAGGAAAACAAGCCCTCAGTTTGTTTTCTGACCTAGTCCTCTTCCCCATAACTCAATTTGTTCAACACACAGGGCACTACAGTTACATTTCTTGGAGCACAATCCTGAAATATTTCTGGTCTTTCCCATGTGGTTTGTTTACTGGGTCATGGTTGGTTTAATCTTATCAGTTCTGCTGAGCAAGATGCTCTGAGCGTCTTCCGGGGGTCTGTCTCTCAGCAGGCAATTCTCTGCTCCCTGCTACCTCATTAGTGTCAGAAACCCTGAGGTGAGGTGTTTGCCAAGCTGTAGCTCTGAGGTTTGGGGGGAGCAAGAGAGAGAGAGAGAGAGAGAGAGTCATTTCCTGTAGATACACACGTATAGTACATCCTTTTCTCTCTCTAATCTCTTCAGTATAAGGAGGAATGGTGCCCTCCTAATAGAATTCAGCCTAGAGTGTAAATCATAGTCCTGAGGAGAATGAAAAGAAAAAAAAACACAGAAAAGAAAGAAACAAAATTATTGGTTAAATTAAGCCTAATCGACATCATGGTTAAAAATGACTGTAAAGACAGGTCTAGGGACGTAGGATTGACGCCCTCCCTGTTGATTGCTTGGGATTGAGGATGTCTCTCAGTGCGCGGTGGGGAGGAGGAGGCCTGTGTTGGAAAGTGTGTGGTGTGGATGAGAGAGGTAGAGGGTGGGGAGAGGCAGGGAAGAAAGAAATGAGGGTTATTTTGGATGGTGAAGCCACTAAACACCAAAAGGATGACAATGTCGTGGAAAGGGGCATCATGGTCATTGAGCCCCACCATTGCCACCCGTCCAGTGCCCACAACAGCACCCAATGTGGAGGGGGAGCAAGGGCTGATACTCTGAGGCACCAGCGTGGGTGCAGCACGGGGTGAATCCTGGGCGAATTCGAGAGGAGCTGAGCAAGCTTGTCTCACGACAGTAGCAACACCCAACGATTGTACAGCTCTCACGATGTATCAGCTGTCATCTTAAAATCTACTTTACAGGTTTTAACTCATTAGTTCCCAGTAACAATTCTTCAGGTGGCTACTATCATCGTTCCATTCTGTAGGTGAGAAAACTGAGGTCCAGAGAAGTTGTGGAAATTGCCCAAAGACAGACAGCTACGGGGAGCATTGGGATAAAAACTTAGGAAATCGGGCTCTTGACTGTGGGGTCTTAACGCTACATTTTATTACTTCTCTGGGCTAAGCAAGAATGTCTGTGCTTGCATGAGCTGCAATAGTGAAAAGTAAATAATAAACTTTCAGTGAAAGGGGGAAGTGGTTAAATAAATTAACTTATAACCTTAGTTTTAGAGGCATGAGAATGTGTTTTCAAGTAATATTTAATAGCATAGGAAAGCCTTCACGAGAGAACATTGAAAGAAAAAGCACCATGTAAACTACCCTAGACCGTGACCCTACCTTGTTTAACGACAGAAACTTTTGTACCTCCCTCTGTATCATCTCTCTCTGAAGAGATAAGCTTAAGAAAAAAGTAGAAAGAAATACAGTAAAATATCTACAGTGGTTATTTCTAGACTGTGGGATGAATGACAATTTTTTTTTCTTCTCTATATTTTGACATACTTGCCACTTTTAAAAAAACAATGTGAACGCAATATATTTATAACAAAGAAAAAGTCACTGTGTAGGGAAATGGTGGGATGGATCTGGCTTCTCCTTTGCCACTAAGGGCACTCCGTTCTGAGACCACCGTTCTCAGTGCTGGCTGCTCTTCGTGGCGAGGTAGGGGGGCTCTCTTGGACGCCTGAGCCATCCCCCACTTCCCGTCCTGTTCCAGGGCCATGCTCTCTGAACTTACCTCTGTCCAAAGAAAGGAATTCTGGGATGGTGCAGACTTTGCCGCGAGGGTCAATGCCACTCAATGATGACGCTTTGAAGTTTTGGTTTGGTGGATCGGATTTGTGCTTGCAAGACAGAAGTGTTACCTGGGGGCTTGATTAAGATATGCATGGTGATTGAATTAAAGGGTTTAACATAAATAGTAACAGGTAGATAATATATTTATATGTGAGCCAGGAAGAAAAAAGGACTGAAGCCTTTCGGTACAGACATGTCTATACACATTCATGTACGAAGAGTTGATGGATTAGGGATGAAATATGTCTTTGGGCTTTTTGCATACTGATTATCATGCAGCCTGCTAATTAAGAGACTATCCACTCCCTAACCCCTCACCTTCTGTGGAACGTTACTTTTGTAAAAACTGACAAAAGATTACTTTCCTCTCCTTGCTGTTTGTGGAGTTTTCTTTTTAGGGTATGTAACCTGAATCTTTCCTTCTGTGATTTAAGCACGTTTTTCTCTTTTTCTTCCATTCTGCCAAAGTATCCCCAGAGGGCAGATGGCCTTTGCCTCTCTGGGGTGAGCTAAGACATTAATTAATGGATCTGTTCCACAATCCTTTTAATGAGAAATTCAAATACATAAACCTTTAGCATCAAATAGGACCCAGACGGTTTCCAGAATTCCCCAGCCACCCACAAGGTGCTCTGATGATTGTGGGGGTGACTGTCACCATTCTCCAGATGAGAGAACAGAGGTCCCGGGGAGCAAGAGGGGGAGGGGCTTGGCTGTGGGCAGACCCTGGTCTGGAGGCGAGGCCCCAGCAATCTGGCGTCATATCTACGACAGCCAGTGACTTCCTTGGTTCTTGCACCAGGAGATTGACATCCTAGGATAGAAAAAAAGATGTGGTCCTGAGGGCTCAGGGCCAGTCTACAGAGCTGTTTTCCATTTATTGGTAGGACCCAAAGGTCCCACACAGCCCCCCGTGACTGATGTCAACCCTGGCCAGGTGTAGGACCAGCACAGCCCACGAGCCAAAGTCCTGAGAGCCTCTTGGGCCCAAAGGCATAAATCATCGATTTTCTATGAATTAGGGATTACTGCTAAATCGTGTGCTTTCTATTAATAGATCTTCATAAATGCTGCAGGTGCAGCTGGAGCCCGTCTTTGAAGTACCACTTAATCGTCCCCTTTCCAAATCCTCTTGATCCAACCCTCATAAAACACCCCAGGGATTATTGACTGAGAGGGCCTGGGGGATCCCTAAAGGCGCTGCAGCTCAGACTCTGGCTGGCGTGCCCCCAAGGTGCGGCTGCAGGCCCGGGAATGCGTGCCAGGTGCGGAGGCCCTGCTGCGCCCGCCCGGAGCCGGGGCCAGCTCCTCCCAGGCAGCGACAGGGGCGGAGCCCCAGGGAGGAGAGCCTGGGACCACGGTGCCCACAGGCCGCCAGCTTCCGCCTCATCATTCCAACCCCAGGGAGTGTGGATTCTCCCTCTTAGGAACTGTCTTGTTTAAAACAATATTCTCTGGAGCTATAAATAGAGGCACATTTTCTGACTCTGATTAATGGATTCCCGTGAATTAAATAACTTCAGTCATCTTAATTGTCTTAATCAAATTAAAGTCCATTTGTGTCATTAATTCAATTTGGTAGAGTAGTATGCACAGCAAAGGGAGACAAAGGCTCCCACGAAAAGAGATGACGCTTTGCCACCTCTTTGACTATGCCTCCCACACGGAGTGTTGTTTGTTCGACGTGGCGATGTGCAATGACAAATAAAGCTCCATGTGGCCTGCGGGGGGCGGGCGGGCAGAAATCTTTCTGTATGTTCAGGTCCTCCTCACTCACCCCCAAATACATTTGCCACATGGGCGTGAAGACAAGACTCTGGGCAGCCATGGCTGAGCAGCTGGCTGGGCGGGGCCCTGCGGGCTGCAGCCGCGTGGCATCTGGAAGCCTCCACGGTTCCGTGCACATCATGGCACCTAACGGGCCGGTGCGGTCAGTGCTAGGTTAGCATGCCCTCTGGCTTTGGTTAAGTGACTTTACTGTGAAACAAGAAAGAAGAACTCAGTGGGATGTACTGATATTACAGGAGGCCAGGCTGTTGCCCACCCACAGCGGGGACCCACACTGCTAGTTACCAGCACTTTCTGGAGTGTTCTCTTAGAACCGCGGATCCCTCGGGAATGTCTCGGCAACCCCAATTGTAAATCTTTTCTGTAGATAAAACAGGCATGAAAGACTGAGCCATGTTTTCCCAGGCAAATAAAAAGAAAATTAAATGTTTGATCTCTTCGAGTAGCACTGCGTTCGATTCCTTGATGTGTATACCTTTTCTTGGTTATAAAGAAATAATCAAAAAGAAAAATCTCATCAAAATCCGTAGCACTCTTCGCAAACACGAGTAAGGTTTTTCTCTCAAATGGCCTCTAGGGATCCGTTTCTCTTTCCTCGGTTTGCCCTGCAAGGTGAGCAGCTAGAAGAACTCACAGGGGGTGCCTGCAGCCTTAATTGACACTAATCAAGTGACTAGCAGGCTCCCTAAGGGCTGCTCGCTGACACCACCCAGTACCACCCAGGAGGGAGGCAGGTGTCTTCCATGCTGTTTGCCCCACGTCACCCACCAGAGGTGGCCAGTTCCCAGGGAAAGTATCAGATGAATCCAATAATAAGCTGAACACCAGGAGAGAGGGGGTGGGGGGTGGGGGAGGTGCAGGTCCAGAGACTGGGGACCCTGAGGGAGGTGGAGGGCTTATTTATCTGGCTCTTAAATGACTGCTCATGTGAGGGGCCTTGTCTTGGTTTAAAGCAGTTTCGAGCCAAGTCTTTTCCTATGTTAAGGAACCTCAGTTATGATAAAGGCCTCAGAGTTTACATTAAAGAAAAAACCAAACCCCAAGCAATTGAACCTTATATTTTATATAAATGATGGTTATGATTTGTCTCCATTGATATTTTTATGTCCTGTAAGTAAGAATTTATCCCAAATTAAACCCTGAGTTGAGGGGGGAAAAGCAAACAACCTTGGGAGAGCAACATGTCCACACTCTGTATTTTACCAGCAGTGTTAAGTGGCGGGTCCACGGTCATACAAATGAACGTAACATCTGGTTAAGAAACGACATGCGCTGAACCCACTTCAGTGCGCCACAGTGATGTCATTTCTAGCGTGTAATTCTGTATTTTCTGTTTGTCCGGCTTGGGTTCTCTTTCTTCTTCCCCTTGCCCCTCTCCCCAGCCTTGCCTATTTTGAATATATTGAGCTGCCATGAGGCTGCAAGCATGCCACCTCTTCCCCACTCCGTCCCCACCAGTCCCATTCTCTCCCCTCTATGCCCTGTATGTCTGTTCTCTTAATGATTACTGTAGAATTTTTCACGTGCATATTTAACTTTAAAATGATCAGATTAATATCTTTACCCTCCTTTAACTGTAAGATTAATCAAGTGTCTTGACCCTCCTAAGAGACCTTAGAAAATGTTTAACTCCAGTTACATGTATCATCTCCTATTGGCCAGTATTTTGGTTTTGTTATATTTTTTAAGGTAAGCTAAAACTTACAGTGAAATGCACAGAGTTAGTGGACAGTCCTACCTGTTTTAATCAAGACATAGACTCAGCGTTTATATCAATGTAGCCCCACCCCAGTGAAGATATGGAACATTCCATCAGCCCCCTTATTCAATCTTCCAGTCCATTTCAACCCTCCACAGGCCACCCTGTTGTGACTTCCATCACCATAAATGACTTCTGCCTAGCCTAAAATGTCACATGAACAAAGAAACAGGTTGTCTTTTCTGTGTCTGGTTTCTTTTGCTCAATATGTTTTTTGAAACTCATCCATGTTATTTTACATATATATATCAATAGTTTAGTGATTCCCAATGTGGACCACCGGGGATCCCTAAGGTCCTTTCTAAGGGGTCTTAGTACAATGAGGTCAAAAGTATCTTATAATTATACCAAAATGCTATTAACCTTTTACATTCTTATTTGCTCATGAGAGTGCAGCGTAATCTGTTTATGTATGTATATCTCCTAGTGGTTCTGCGTCTGTGGAGGACTCCAATACAGGTACTATACAAATAAATATAAACTGTCTCCGTATCTCTACAGTCTCTCCCCTTCTTCACCATGAGCAGACACAGAACGCCTGACGCCTGTCAAGGTTGGCCCGTGGCCATGGACTCACTCACTCACCCACAGACTCCAAGGTTTCAGTTAAAGTGGACAAAAAATTTGGCTCAATAGTTGCTCACCTTTCAAAGGAGTTACACAGTGTAACCTAAAACAACGGTACAAGTGATAAATAAAAGTTGACTCTTGTGTTTTGAAAGTATATTCAGGTAAGAGCTACTTGCAAACAATTCGCCCCCCAACACCAAAGCCCAGCATTGCTTCCGAAAAGAGCCTCCAACACCATCTCGCTCCTGTCCATCCCAGTGTGCCGCCCGCACTCCCAGAACCGCGGAGATAAACAGTCTTATCCTTTCGGGTCCATTTCAACCAAATGTTTCTAAATCACTTCCTTTGAAAGAGGACTGCATGTGACAAGGGACAACAGGTCCCTTTCACTCCAGCTGCTTCCCCTTTTCCCCATGGACCCCCCACCTTGTCATCCACATGAAGTTACCACCCCCAGGCCTGTTGCAGAGGGTCTTTGAACTCTCCAGTCTCTTTGCTTTGGTCACCAAAGGCCACCCTGACATGGACCCTCATTTCTCTATCATCCGCATGTGCGGACAGTGCAGAGACTTTTCCACTAGATCTCGGAGTCTCCTTCGTTTTGCTCAGGGAGCACCGGTAGAAAGGACAGGTGTGGAGACACTGCGGCACATCTGACCCAACCCCGGCAGTGATGCTCTCGTCTCAGGCTTAGCCACGCCTTCGTACCAGCCCCCTCTCTTCTCACTCCCGGCAGAACCCAATGGAAGGGCTTGTTCAGCCTGCAGAGCGCAGAACCCCCACTCCAGGTAGAGCTCTCTCCTGGAGCCACGCTTCTCGGAGGACCACGGCTCCCCTTAACTTCTCAGCTTTCTTTGGCGTATTTTTAAAAGACTAGCCGTTCATTGTTTCAAAGCCCTCTGCCCATCTGCTGCTAGACAAGGTGTCTGACTAAATTACATTTGGTGATGCATGCTGACTGCAAACTAGTAAAAGAATAGCCAGATAAGTAGTCAGCAGGTTTTTAATCAGAAAACGATATTGAACTGGAGATAGTAAAACCCTGCATAACTACCTGCAGATGCTAAGACTCTATAAAGGGAGAGTCGGGGTCAGCGTGGTTTACCTCCCTAATATGTCCGCCTTTGTTTTGCACATAGCTTTATTATTGGACTTAATAAACTATCAGTTTTATTATGTACAGTACATAACTCCTGGGGTTTTACTGTAGTAACTATAATCCCAGCACAGTTGAGGGAGATAAAACAGATCACTTCATGGGTGGATATTCTGAATTGTAAAGAACTAACGACAAATTTGTTGAAAACACGTAATTTCACTAAGCAATCTGACTTTTGAAAAAAATTGTATGCATCACCATTGAAAATAATGTTTCATTTCCCAGTTCCTTGAGGTGGTGTCTTATTTGATATAAATTTAAATGGATCCTTGAAACATTGAGGCATTTCACCAGTAAAACTGTTATAAATTCACCAGAATCGGTATGAAATGAAACCTCGGGGAAAAGATGGGCTATAAAAAAATGACGCCCTTGCTCCACCTCAAACTTCTTGTAGAAACACGGGCTAAAAATACCAGGCGGGAGAAAAAAATATCCTGGGATCCTGATGAATTTTGCAGACTTACCTATACTCCATGGTATAGTTAAGCTTGTGATTTGGGCATTGAGTGTCTGATGATGCGATTTAAACCAAAAAAAAAGACAGTTTGCTGTCATTTTGCTTGGTGTTCCTCTTGAGAGTGCTTAGTTGAAACTAGGTTAATTGAAATATAACTTGACTAAACAATAAGCAGAGAAATGATCAATTTATCACTAGCATGCCTCAAAGAGAGGTTTGCTTTTGTTTTCACTTGAGATTTGGGTTGACCAGAGGGAAATAAAAATAACACACTTGAAAACTGGGTCTGTTTCCCGCGAGGCACGAGAAGTTATCAGAGTTACCCACGTGAACCCAAGGAACAAAGCCTTTCGATTAAAATAAACATCACATTTGCTTTTCCTACCTGTTTGCACTTTGGAATCATAGAGCTGATGTCCCAACGTTTTGGAAATATTTTTTTAGACCCATGAGCAAGTTGAAATCTTGGGGATCTGTTTTTTAGACCGCTCTTCGCACAAACTCTTTGAAACAAGAATCGTGTCTTCGATTTCCTTTGCTTCCTCCTGCTGCCTCTCAGCAGCCAGGGGCCTGGAGACTGCTCTCTGGCACTGTCACACCTCATTTGGTTTGCCTGGGACTTGACAGGACACAACAGGAAATGGTCTTATTCTTATCAAGAGGGTCGGTAACCCTAGGGGAGGGGTGACAGGGTACAGTGACAGCCTACACCATTACTGAGTGTCTGCCTCAACTGCTGGGTCACTTGTACTTTGTGTTTCCCTTTTCCGCACACCGGTTGAGACAGGTCACAGCTTACCTTAGGAGAGCGACTTCCTATTTTGTAAAAAATCCTTCCTTGCCTTCCTGGTTCAGCTGTTCATTTGAACTTCGGGTTCACAGTCTTTTAACCCTGGAGAAAGAAAGAAACAGTCACATTGATTACATCAATGAGCCTGGAACAGGGTATTTTTCTTGTTTCCTCCTGTAAGAAGTTGTGACTCTCCGTGACCTGGGGAACTTGAAGGGTAGGAGGGTGGAGGGTGGAGTTTGTTCATAGTGGACACCAGAAGAACTAGTGACCCCCCCCACACACCTGAAACTTGGATTTATTTTCTTGAACAATTTAAGGACCATTAGCAAATGGAATGAATATCAGGGCAAGAGAGGGAAAGTAAAGCTTCTGGACAAATCATCCTACTTGCTATTGTCATGTGACAGGTCCTGGGTTGTACATAGACCCTGGGTGACTCAAGTGCGGTGTCTAGAGGTGGACCCAGCACCTAGAGCTACACATATATTTGGGAATAAATACTGTCGTAAAGTTAAATCGTCAGAAGAGAACACAGATACATTCTGATGTGGAAAGATCAGTGTTCAAGGGTCACACGGAACTTCTTTTCTGTGGTGTGGATGTGAACTGACCATCTTTAGTAGAAGAACCCCTTTCCGTTGCTTCTCCTTCACTGATAAAGGGTAATTCACGCATTTTACGACCTATTTTTATTATTCTTTTTGACTTGGGACACATAGCGCAGGATGGCGATTTTGCTGACCCAGGTTTTGCTGGCCATGAAATCATTTTCTCCAGTGACCGGGCAGGAATCTGGCACCGGGGCACGTGCATCTGGGGAAACAGAGGGGAGTTCGGAGCTCTTGTGGGAACAGGGTTGGGAAGCATTTAGGAGAAGATGGGATCTCGGAGCACCAGATTAAAAGGCTGAATGTGCCTATTGGGAGAAACAAAATATAACGAGGGGTCAAGTATTTAGAGAGAGCGAACTTGAATAACTTCTGTTATGTTCAAGGGATGGAATTAGGAGGCACCCATTAAAATGCGAGGGAGCTAATGAGAATCAGCATACTTCACAGTGACTACTAAATATTATCTTACAGGTTTATTATTTTTCAGCAGAGCAAGCACGATTAACTTTAAAATTTAACTACACTTCAAAGTGACACAGGCTAAAAATAAAAAACGTTGGCTGTAATTGGCATTACATCGCACTGTTTGCTGACAGTATTCACTGGGCATTATTAAAACAAAGCAAGAAGAAGTGATTTCCAGGATCCCACGAATTTAGAAAATCCCACATATGCACCTGACCCCAGGCAGTTGTAACACACGTTACAGTATTAGAGACTCTGAGATATTCATGGAAAAGCAAGTCATTTAACTTTGTTTAACCCTATGTTTTCTGCACTTATTTTATGAAAGAATGGCCTATGCCCCAACTCTTAACTAACATCCTACAGAATGTTAACCTTAACCTCGGAAAAAAGCTAACCTGCATTTATTAGCAATGAATGGATTTCTCAGGGGCCTAAGGGGAAATCAAGATTTCGGTGTGTTATATTTGGTGCATTGTATTAAACCGTAGGGCTGTATTCAGAAGGATAACTTACTGGGTTTGTTCCCTGTGTCTCTCTAAGGCCAGATATACCAGAGTCTGACTTTGCGGAGTAAAATCATTCGCTCTAAGAGAACAATATTGAATGTTTGTTGAGACGTACTGTGTTCCTAAGACCCTATTAAGGCTTTTACACAAACGTAAAATATGACTGTGGTATTTTATATGATAAAATGTGATTTTACTGAGCCCTCGCCACAAAACCCGAGGAGGAGCGCACTATTATAATCTCCATTTTACAGGTGTGGACATTGTCGTAGCTGGAACTTGAACTCAGGCCTTCTGACTCTAGCCTTGCGGCTCGCTACCACCATGCTACCCCTCATCCCCCTCTGAGTGGCTCCGCAGCACCTGGGGCAAAAATGAAACAGGTAAGTGACCGTGACCACAGACACCGGGGGTCACGGTTGTGTGATGACTCAGTTGACGTCGCTATAAAGTCTGCTAAGAAACAGCCAAAAAACAAAATGGCTTTACCGTGGCCGGAATGATAGTAAACCTAAGAGAGGGAGAGTGTGTTAGAGAAAACCAGATGCGTAGCATAATAGGAGGAATTCCTGGCAGCTTTAGACATCGTTATTGTTTCGTGTATTGTTTCGCTACCTCCAAGGTTATGGCCGTGGTCCCAGCCCTGTCACCTCTCATTGGGCCTCTTTGCACAGCCAGCCCCTCCTGGCCTCTCTCCTCCACTCTTGCCTCTCGATGATCGACGCCTGCACAGCAGCCAGGGTAAAACTGCACCCCCAAGATAAGAATTGTGGGTTTCTCCTATTCCAAGTCCGCGCCATGGCCGCATCGTAGAGTAAGTAAATCCAAAGCTCTGAAAATGTCCTCGAAAGCCCTACATGCGCTACTCTGTTCCCTGTCCTCTCTCACCTCCTACCACTCACCTCGATCACTCTGCTCCGACCACGCCGATCCCTTTGCTGTACTGCATATATGCAGGTGGTTCTCCTTGCTAGAGCATTCTTGTTTTTTGCAGTCCAGTCGCTTCAGCCCTCCTTCCGTAGGGCCTCTGTTCAAATGACGCTTCTGGGAGATGCTCCTCACAGCCTTATGTAAAGCATCAGCCCCCTCCCCTCTCGATACTCTTCCCTAAGCCTCCTTCATTGTTCTTACATCACTAATGATAAACAGCGCTACGATACTTGGCATCACATGTGTGTGTTCACTGATGGTCTGTTGAGATTCTGTGCTCCGTGAGTGACAGGGGCCTTCTCTGATTTATTTCAAGCTGTGGTCTGGCTGTTCAGATCTTGGCACCTAACGGATTTCGCAAGAAATGTTCGTTACACATCTACTTAGTAGGTCCCTAACCCAGGAGGGTCGTGTCCCACAGAAGTGCAGGTGTGGAAGCAGGTGAGCTGCTGATCCCTGCGATGCTGTGGCTTGCTCAGGTTGTCTCGGGCTGGTGGTGAGGGGTCGAAAAGGGGGTCTGACTCCTTGTCCAGTGCTCCTTTTACTCCCTCACACTACCTCCTCATTACTGTGGCTCCTGGATAGATTTGTATCAGGGGAGCAGGTATTTGGGGTATACAAGCCTATGAGGTTTTCGCTAGGAAATGCTCTGGGGTCCAAAGTGAGGCTGGTCCGATATACGGACTGCACTCCTAGAAATCCCACTCTGCCAACCTCCGACCCCTCCTTCTGAAATATGGCCATAAAATAATGGATCTGTAAACCGTTCTGGGCAATTATGGTGCTCCCGGAGTGAGCACGGGCTGTCGTTAGCCACGCTTATGGACACCAGCTTGTCGCAGTTGGCTCTCAGCCAGGTCGGCAAACTGCCTTCCATTGAGAGGACACAGGTTCAAGGGGATAATTAGGCCGAGTTTTGTGCAAGTTTGTTGATATAAATGTGCTACAGATTAGCCTTTTCCCCTCTCCTTGCTGAGTAACGATCAGAATGAACAGGTGGTAAGCTAATGGGGGGACATGAAATTAATACTTTGTTTCCTGGTCCCGCCTTTGTTGTTTTTGTACAGAGGATTTCTTTAGAATCTTCAAACACATTGCAAGCACCTTTTCCCTCCCGGTTTTGTTTAGTTTAGTCTAAAGCCTCTGGCCCAAAGGGATCTGAGCCATCCAGGTTTTCAAAGGGAGTTCCCCTGTTTTTGTGGGAAATGATCTAGCAACAAGCATCTGGAAAATGGAACAATTAAAAACAATATGAAGTAAAACGCAAGCCTTTCAAACTAGCTATTAAACTCCAACCCCAGCTCCATCTCAGACTCCAAATGTCAGCTCAGCCTTAGCCCAAGCACTTTGTCCACGCTTGGGAACTACGCCAGGCAGCAATAATGCAGCCCCTCGCGTCTCTCCAGTGACAGAACTTCTTGCATGGTGAGTGATGCTTTTCATAAGGTTTATTTTTCTTACGGGTACTAATGACCCTAGAGCTTACCTCTAGATATCAATTGTCAGTCTAGAAAAACAAAACAACAAACAACTGGGTTTGTTGCTGAGTCCCATTCTTTATTATGATCAAACCAATTTCCTTTCCTCATCTTTGGACTCAGTAAAATGTTTCAGAATTGTTAGAGCAGGATCTGGAGACGCAGGGCTCCTTCTTTAATGGAAGAGCCTCAACAGGAAAATTTTGCCTCGTGCTGTGCATGTGTGTATGTGCGAGCAGGCAAGCAAGTGCCTAACCTCCCTGCAAAAACTGACCAACAGACAAAACCCATACATCCAAAACGGTAGAAAATTGTGTGGCATGTTGCTCATCCTTGCTCCACCCCCTATCTGACCCACCTCACAACTTGGCGCAGTCAGGAGAAAGCCACCCGGATTCCCAGTTCCTCCTTCGGGGTGGCAGGAAGAGAATGGAACTTTTTAACAGTGTTCTTGCTTGTCTAGAAGCTGCCCAAGGGGCTGGGTTCTGTTTTGCCTGCCTCGGAGTGCTGATGGGAACAGTGGCATTGTCACGTTACATGTCATATTGGAGGCTGCTGAAAGCAATGGTGGGTGCTATGGCACATGAGTTCTGTAGGGGGCGCCCGGGAGTTCTGTGAGTGCCTGGGAGCAAGAGATTATAGGCAGAGAAATACAATACAGGATCCAAGGCCCTGGGAAGAAGCAGGGGGGAGACTTACAGGGAAATTAAGATATTTGAAAGCAACCATGTGCACAGGGGAATCAGGAGGGGTGGTAAAAAGCACCATGCACATGGCCCAGGGAAGGCATAGCCCCAGAAAAGGCCTAAGAGGCCTGCATGCATCACACCCGACGTAGTCTGCACGGGGATGGTCTACAGAGACGGAGTGGCAACCTGTTTTTCAAATGCCCTAGTGTCAACAAAACATCATGAGACATAGAAAGACACAAGGATATGTGGCCCATTCAAATGAATAAAATTAATATCCAAAAACCAACCTAAAGAAACACAGGCCTCAGACTTGCTTGATAAAGGCTGTCTTAAATATGCTCAATGAGCTAAAGGAAAACATGGACAGACAAGCAGAAGAAACCATAAAAATGACATAGGAACAAAATGATATTGTTAACCAAGAGATAAAAATTATACCAAATAACCGAATAGAAATTCTGGAGCTGAAAACTGTAATAACTGAATTGAAAATTGTGCTGGTGTGGTTCAACATGAGACTGGAACATGAGGAAGAAGGAATAAATGAACTTGAAGACAAGTAACTTGAAATTATTGAGTCTGTAGAACAAAAAGAAAAAAGGGGAAAATGGGAAATAAAAGCACAGTGAAGAGAGCCTGTGGGACTTATGGGACAGCTTCAAATGGACCAACACTCACATAATGGGAGTCCCAGATAGAGAGGAGGCAGAGAAAGGACAGAGAGCTTATTTGAAGATATAATGGCCCCAAACCCCCCCAATTTGAGGAAAGATATGAATAATACAAGAAGTTCAACAAATTCCAAGTAGACTGAGTCCAAAGGGATCCACACAGACACATTACAAACTGTTGAAAGTCAAGGTCAAAAAGAGAATCTTGAAAGTAGTCACAAAAGAGTGACATACGAGGGGATCCTCAGTAAGAATTTTCAGCAGAGTTCTCCGCAGACAACTGGCAGGCTACAAGGCAATGGGATGATGTATTTAAAGTGCTGAAAGAATATAAAAGCATTCCGTATCTGGCAAAACTGACCTTCAAAAATGAAGGAGAAATTAAGATATTCCCATATTAAAAAAAAAAAGCCAGGGGAGTTTGTTACCACTAGGCCTACCTTACACGGATGTTAAAGGGAGTGCGTCTATTGACACAAAAAGGCACTAGAAGTAACTCAGAACCATACAACACAGAAAGTTTTCTGGCAAAGATGAATATATAGGCAAATATAAAAACCTGTATTATTATCATTTTGGTTGTAACTCCACTTTCTATTGTTATGTAGGATGTAGTGGACAAAAGCATAAATAATTATAAGTGTATGTTAAAATGTATGCAATTTGTGAAGATGTCACTTGCAACATCACAAATGACATTTATGACACATGGTATGACACGGATAAATCCTTTAGATGTTATGCCAGGTGAAATCAACCAGTCACAAAAAGACACATAGTGTGTAAGTCCACTTACAGGTGGTACCTAGAGCGGCCGAACTCACAGGGAAAGGCAGTAGGAGGGTAGTTGCCGGGGCTGTGGGCTAGGGGCGGGGGGAGTGGGAGTTGTTCCCGATAAGCACAGAGTTTTAGTTGAGAAACATGCAAAATTCTGGAGATTAGTGGCCCAACAACCTGAGCTGTACACTTAAAAACGGTTAGTATGATAAATTTTATGTGTACTTTCTCACAATTAAAAATTTTGAAATATGGGCTTTAGAACTAGACAACCATGATTTCAAGTTTCAGGCTTCTTTAACTATTAGCTGAGCAACTTTGAACAAGGAACCTATACACTCTAATCTTTAGTTTCCTCTGGTAATTTGAAAATAAGCCTTGATGGTCGTGTTGAAGATGAAATGAGTACATGTGTGTAAAGTGCCGGGAACACAGTATAAAAAAAAAGTAATTACGCCAGACAACAAGCTTCCTGATGGTAGCTCTCAAGTACAGTACTATTTCAAAAGGCTCAGATAGTTGTCATTTTATTTTAGGAGGGTTTTGTTTTTTTTTTGCAAATGTTTATATGAAAAAAGATTTTGGAACACAGTGAAGCCACATTAAAGCCATTACAGGGCAATGGGTGAAGACTTGAATAGCTTTCTCACTTGTGTTACTGTTACTCCCAAAAAGAAATTCTTAAAAGCTTCATAGGAGTGAGGAGGCAGATAGAGAAGGGAGGGAAGAACTAAAAGAGGTGTATGAGCATGGATATTGTCCCATTCTGTAAACATATTCTTATAGGATTCCTCACTGATGGCTTTCTGGAAACCCACACTTTGTCCTTTCCCATCACCTCTGTCCTAAGGGATGCGGCCTCCACCCCCCGACACACACACTCACACTGTTCCATGCAGATCCAGCGTCCATTAAGGAAAGATCTGAGGCGCCCTGTACTCTTGGTCTCTCAGCCTGCTCTGCCAGCTCCAGGGGAGGAATCCGGAGCGAGGACACAGGGACATGGGTTTGCTTTTTGACTGCAATTCAAAGCCTAACGCATCAGAGTCCCACCCAGGGAACCCCAGCCTTGGCTTCAGCCAGCTTTTCAGTGACTAGTTTAGATTTCAAAGCCCTTGTTTATATGGATTTATTTGGAAAAATAAAGCCTTAAAATAGAAGTCCGGGCTTATCATGCGAAGGCCTTTTCCTACCAACTTATAAGCAACAAGCTGTTTGGTTTATTTTTTCCTTCTCTTTGAGATAGAGTCGATTCCAAGAGGAAGTTGATGTCAAGTATTTGGACAAACAGCTAAGATTCGAGGGGCAGCTTTCCTGGGATGGGGGAGGGTTTCTTTAATACTTGGTCAGACTTGTGTGCTACAGGTTTGTGGAAATTAATTTAAAAAAATGAAACAGAAGAAAGAAAATGAAAGAAGGCCGGGAGGGAGGGAGGGAGGAAGGAAGGAAGGAAGGAAGGAAAGAAGGAAGGAAGGAAGGAAGGGAAGGAGGGAGGGAGGGAGGGAAGGAGAGAGGGAGGAAGTGGGGGAGGAAGCCATTTTTATCCCATAGGAAAAACACCTTTTTAGCAGACCAAGGGGGCACATGGGCTTGGCGTGGCCACTCAGTCATGAGCCCCCGGCCCCCAGGGCACTGCTTGTGCCCCAGGCAGCAACCCTAACAGTCTTCCCAGGGTGGGAGGAACTACTCCTGAGCCCAGGCAGGGAAGCAGGTGGCTGAATGGGGAACAGTTCCTGAATACAGACCCTCCTCTTTTTGCTTTTCTTCCCGGAAGCAGCTCATGCCTGGGGAAATGGGCCTGTCTTACAATTGCCCCCGCCTAGTGCCGGGGACATGATGGACCCGTGACCTGCACAACAAAGAGAACTTTGGTGGGAAACGGTGGGCTTGGGAGCTCAGGGAGTGCTCCTCAGGTTCCCGCTGTCCTCACCCGTGTCTTACCAGGCAGTGGGCTTGGGCTGAGTGCAGAAGGCTCTGAAGGAGACCTCAGGTCAGGGGGCTGGTGTGGGGCGGGGAGAGGGGGCCCGAAACGACACTCTGGTGAGCAGCCAGCCCCGCTGCCACGAGGGCTGCAGACCTGGAACCGAAAGCTCCTTCCTGAGAGTGTGAGAGCGAGCGAGAGATCACATCGGAGGGTCAAAGCCGGCACATTTTTGTGGTGGGATGGAGATCACAGCAGAGAGCGAAGCCATGTTAAAAGCCTCCTCACGCTGCAATTGGCAACAACCTCTCCCATTTCTGGCCGTGGGGACTGTTCTCTGACAAGCACTACCCCGGGAGGATAAATCAGTTTAGCCTGTGGCCTAAGGGTTAGGGATTTGAAAAACAGCCACGATACAAAAACAACAGTTATAAACCCTGGAGTCCACAGGGTTCCCAGGAGACTGGCCGTGTGCTGTGTTCAGTCTCCAGTGTCTTCTCTGGGAGAACTGGAGGGGTCTCGGGGAGGCCCCAGGATCTTGGGTAGCAGCCCCCCCTTTGTTGCCAAAACCCACTTTGGTTGTTTATTGAAGTCTGGCCAGAGAAACAAACACTGTTCCTTCATGGGCTGAGACAGAGCTGCATGGCAGGAATAATTGTCCTATCGTGTACACAGGATGAGTTCTGGGTCATTTCATGACTTGTTTTCTCTAGAAGAGCTTCAGAAGCAACAACCAAGAGTGGAAATGGGACACTGGTTTGGGCTGGGGATCGGTGACATCAGCAAACAAGGCCACCGCCCCTATCACTAGGTCACAATACAGACAAATGACTCCATTCTTTTAGCCTTTCTTCCTTCTCCTAAACACATGAGCATTCTTTCCAGATCCAAAAGTTATTAGTTCTTTTCCTTCTTATCAACTTATTTTGACTCCGTTCCCCCATGACACTCTTTTTTTTTTTTTTTCCCAATGTCAGGATCCAGGAGGAAAAAAGCTAAGATACACCCGACATATCAGTGCTGGAGAACTGGGGACCAGCATAAGAATGACAGCTGCCTCCCAATTCCATTCAGTTCTTTCATTGGTGCTATCTCTTGGGGGCTGTTCAACATGTAAAATGGGAAGAAAGCTTATTTCATATTCTGACAAAAAAAAATTTTTTTTTAACTTTTCTTCATATTCAAAATCAAGATTACTTCTCATAGCTACCACAGCCCCTGCGTGTCATACAGCAGCCGTTTCTAGAAGTGCCCTTTAGTCACCAAGAGATGCAGAGGCAGTTATTTTAGAGCTACGGTCTCTGCCGCAGACTAGTAACCAGGCGTGCCTGCTATTAACTACTCAGAAGTGCGTAAGGAAACTATATTAGAAGCACATTCCAGAAGCCCCTTGGCTGACAGCTGTCATTGGGAAACACTGTCCTTTGTATTTGTCATTACGGATCTCTTCAGCCGGGACCCGCTCACTTCTACAGAGACTGTTTAGTCTTTCCTAGAACTCCAGGTTACGTCTGAAAGAAGCACCAGGCTTTATATTAATACCAAGGCTTTGAAACTACAGTGGATAATGATTCGACCAGCCGCCTCTCATGGTCTTTAAGAGTGACCTCTTTTGAGGAAAAACTGCCACCTAATACCTCCCTCTCAAATACTAGGTCAACAGAGAGTCATTTGACTGAATTTTCCATCAGCCAGCTGGGGAATTGGGAGTTGGCACCAACTGGCTGTATACGTCTCTCTCTTCTGCCTCTCCTTGTGCCTGTGTGTTTTAATATTTCTCTGATGGATACTAGCTGCCCCCAGCCACAGTTCCGTGATGGCGCCATTCAAGTCCTGCCCGACCAAGGACATGCACTGCCCCCTGCCCCCACCCCAAACGTATACACACAGAACACGTGCCGATAGCATCTTTGTTACAAATACAGGCTCCGGATATTTAAATAGTATTCGTGTTCAGCTTCCATCTTCATTCAGGACTCTTTTGTCTTCACCTAATTACGCAAAGCCTCCAGTTTCGGTCAATACCAAGGCACCCAGCCTCTGAGGAGGGGTGTCAATGAGGTCAAAACTTTTATTCCTTGGGTAACAAGCTCTCTGGAGTCAATGCATGGGGGGCGGGTAGTGGCTGTTTGACATTTGAAATGAGCATCACAAGAGTGGGAACCCATTGCCCAGAGGAAGTAACCCCAAGCTGGGGAGATGGTCCTTGGGCAGAGGTGGCAAATCTCAAAATGAAGTGCATGGTTTCACACTGTTCCTGCCCGATTGGAGTTGCTACCTTTTGATCCTTTGGCCAGTGTCCTTCCCAGGGTTTCAGGGTTTGGGACTCGGACTCTAGGCATGAGCAAGTCTCTTTCCTTGGTGTTGACGGCTGCCTGCCCTCATGTCATCACAGAGCTGAGGGGCATGGTACTCGCACTACAGCTGCAACTTGGGCTGCGTCACTTTTACATTTTTGACTCTTTATATGTTATATATGATCGACCACAAACCATTAGTGAATGTATTTATAGGTAAAATTGTCCAGTATGTAATAGCATCGGCATTGAGGTTGGAAATTTGTGCATTCAAATTCTGTCTCTATTTTGCTAGCTGTGTGGCCAGAGGAGGGTTTCTTCACTGAGCCTCATGTCCGTGATCTGTGAGATGTTGATCATTAAATCTACTTTATGGGGTTAGTGTGAAGATTCTGAGATAATGTGTGTGACAGCTATGGGGTTTTGCATACATGAAACACTCAAAATAATATGTGTTTTTATTATTAATCGTATTGGTATTTTATGATTATGTAAAAGGATTACATTTACAGAAAGACACACACTGAATGAGGAGATAGTGTCATGAGGACATGAAAAGCACACTAGCAGTGACAACCACATTCAGAGCTGTCTTGGTGTCCCTGTCAGCTACATGGATGTATTTCCATCCAAGTCATTAGGATTTTCTACATCTTGTCCAACGGTCTGAAAACCTGGGAACCATCTGGCCTCTTGAGTAGACACAATAAGTTATTCTTATTGACAAATATCACAATCAATCCTCTCCTTTACTGTGAGACAAATACGTGTTTCTAGGCTTAATGAAAATATTACCAATTACACAGAATAGTTTTCTGGTGACAAAGGTCTAGGGAAAAGACATAAGCAAAAGTCCACAGCGGAGTAGTGGGGGGGATATTTAACCATCTAAGCATTCATGGAGACGGTTGTCACCACTGAGAAAACAGAATCTTTCATTGTATGCCAAGGGTCCCTCCCTGCCCCCATGATACCACTTTTAACTGAGTAGACAATAGGGGGAAAATATTGCATTTATATATATATTTTTTCTGAGCGTAGAGGTAAAAGACACAGTTTTTTGAGGGTTGGGTGAAGAAAAGAGAGCTCGCACCCACGTACACATTCCCCATAGGGTAATAACTGCGCAGTGATTTGGGCCTGCTTACAAAGACCATTTACAATTAAACCCCGCCCCCCTTTCCTTTGCTACGCTCTCACTTTCCAAAGTCCATATGTTGTAACTGATATGAGGCGCCAGCTGCTTTGCTGCACATGTGAATTTAATAGAGGCAAATTTAGATGAAATTGTTCAATCGTGCCAGTGTATTTTCATCAGTGGCAACATCACAACAGTAATTCATTTTCCAGGCTGGTGGTAGGGTTAGGCTTCTAGAAATGAATAATGGGTAGTGCTGGCCGCAGCCAGGCACCAGGGGCACGGGTGCTCTTTGGGAACTGGCCCCTCTGAACCAGCTCTGTTCTGAGCGTTTAGGACCATCATCATCATGAGTGGCTTTCTGAGTAACAGGAGCTCAGCAAGGACATTATATCTTCATGAGCATTGGCCAGTCCCAAGGTGGAGAGACAAGAGGCATGCTGAAATACACACATCCTATTCAAAGTGTCGTAATCTTATCCTGAATTACATTATCCTTAGTGGAAAGTCTCCGAACACTTGTTGACTCTCTTTGGTCTTTGTCCATCATTTGCGTTCTTGGTCGAATCTCCAATCATTCTCGTTTTGAAATTATAAAGCTTCTAGTGGATTCCGGGATTCCTTCAATGTCTTTGGTGAAGCGTAGCATCACAGTCAGGATGACCTCTTATTCTTTCTGAAGTCTGGACATTGTATTATTCCTCAGCTCTTTCTCTTTCTTAGTACCAGAGTCTCGCTAATCTCTGCCCATTTTCATTAACTTCTTATTGCAAAATGTTAACTAGTAACTCAGGTCTCTTATGTTTTGAAAACCACATCTCAAATTTCACTGGTGATTCTCTGACGCCAAAGCTCAACAGATTCTTCAGAATCGGAGGTGAGCCAATGTCTAATTTCCAAAATAAAACCATAGGCGTGTGGAACCACTTTTTGCTGTAACATGGAATTTTAGCGAGGCCACGCGGCCCCTTCGTTTCTTGCATGAGGGCAGTGGCTGGGGCCCGTCCCTCTGGGCTGTTGTGTAGGTCACAGCAGGATCAGCCATCTGTGATCGGCAAGCTTTGAGACAGGCTCTGGAGGACAAGTGCCAGAACTGCCAGTGGGCTAAGAACGTTAAGGTGAGAGCGGACTCAAGTGGGTCCTGGGGCTCTGGAGGACCCCGGGGGACTCCAGCACACCCAGGAAGGCTCTCACGTGGTTTAGATAGAAACAAAATGCACCCCATGCTCTGAGTATTTCAGGATTCCTGAGTATTTGCCTAGAATCCCTCAACTGAGGAACTGAGTAGAATAGACCTGCCCTTGTTCCAAATCCAGTTCTGAACCCAGACTGAAGGAGGTCAGAAGTTAGCTTCAGAGGTTTTAAAATTCAGGGTGGGATTCCTCATGCCCAGTTATACCAAGATGAAAAGAGAATATGGAAGTGGAGCTAGTGGAGATGAGGATAAGAGAATGGATGTACTGTGCACAGTGTGAGATGCCATTGTAAGATGTGATTGGTATATTCCTAAGTATGACAGTTAAAAAGGAAAAGGAAATAACACTTCTTATTAGTATTTCTTGTGTACCCAGCATGATTCTAAATTCTGCCGACCGTGAGGAGCCTTTGGACTGGTAGGCTGGCCCATGCTCCTCTTGGTCGTAGGCTCATTCGATCCAGGAACACGTCGTGTTGATTACATACAAATGAATGGGCTATGAGGCAGAATGGTAACGCTCGCTTCCCATTCTTGGTTCCCGTTGCTGCCAGGGAGTTGCTGGCAGAGTCTCCAGGTCTGCTTTTCTTGACGTGCACAACAGTGATAATAGTTATGTCCTCAGTGGAGAGAGAAATGGCACCGTTTCAAGGCAATGGTGGCATTTGGGAAAGAACATGGCTTTGGTATTTAGAAGATCTGGGCTAAAGTCAAATTTATGGCATTTATTCAGTGTACACCCTTGTCCCAATCACTTCATCTCCCTAAGGCTTCACTTCCCCGACTCTGACATAAGGATAATAATACCCACCTCACAGGATTGTTATGTTGTGAGATGACATAAAATACATAAAAGTGCTCTTCGAAGTTAACGAACACTTAAGCTTGAGTTGATTGTGGGACCAGGAACTCTGCTAGGGGCTGAAGATAAATTGTTAAAGATCACACTTGGTGCCCTCTGGACACAAGAGGAGGACAGGGATGCAAATGAACGATTGTAATGATTCTAATCCCAGAAGGTAATATATTTAATGGCGTTAGGCAGAAAGCACCATGGGATTATAGAGAACAAAATGCAGTGGCTTGGAAACAAAAGATGAGTTCAAGATTACCAGGCAGACACATCTGTGAGGGTTTAAAGGACGGGAATGTCAAGGGGAAGATACGCCTCATGTGCTAGTATCGTCCATTGTTAGTTATTACCCAAGTTGTACTCACATAGTCTGATGTGGACCACTTGACCATTTTAACATACGAGAGATATAACACAGGGACTTTTACCATGTTCCTTTGAAACTTTTAACATAAACAATGTTTTAAGAATAAAAATATAATGTTACAGACGTCAAAGCTTCTATTCATTGGAGGAATTTGGAGCTGGGCTGGGATAACGGTGAAGCAGAGTGAGTGTGTCTTCTAAATCGCGTTAGTGCAAAGGCGAGGGCAGGCATCACTCGATGTTACCCCTGATCATGTTTATTAGCAGATGCCTGATGTCTGCCTAGACATCTGCTCACTCACCCCGGCTTAACAATTAGGGGTTCAACATTAACCGTCCGAGCTGTGCAGGCATTGAAGCGTGTGGGAGATTGTCCCAGGAACTCCTTTCCCGATCTCTGCCCCACTCACAAGGGCCCGGCGAACCCATGATCCTCCGCAAGGGTTTGCCTTTCGTACTCCGACCCACCTGTATGGGTGGTGTGCAGTAATGCGGCCTGGCCCAGCCTCCATGTCGCAAAGTGGAAATCCGGACTTCTCCGTCCAGTTGGCTGGGACAGGATATGGGCAAACCCTTGTCAAGTCCAGCTTCAGCTCAAAATCCAGGTTTGAAAGGCCCTGTTTAGCATCTGATCCATGTAGAAACAGCAGAACAGCCTCCTGCAGCCAAGCCGGGAAGCCCAGTGTCCATTTGCACAGGTGTCGGTGGGCACCTCGGTCCCCACACTGCCATTGCTTCCCTAACCCAGAGGGTAGGACGGAACCTGACTCCGGGATTTGAATGACATGGAAATTTGCCAAATGATGATGGCTAATTAAATGAAATCCACTCTCCTTCCCTGTTGCAGATCGGATCAGGGAAGTTGGGGCTTTATAAAGTCTATTATTTTCCTAAGAAGAAGGTTTGGGATTGACAGAAAGGCCCCAAATGTGATTCTGCAGCGAGCACTGTCTAACTTGTCTACTTCTTCCTAATCAACAACTATTCATTATTGATGTTAAGGAATTTTTAACATTCAAAAGCGCCACACTGGCTTGCTGATTAGCAAGTGGATAAAGGAGAAAAGCAAGCGTTTTTTGCGAACTGGCTGACGCAGTCAGCAAGCATCACTGAGCGCCTCCATGTCCCCGTGCCTCTGCGCGACCGCCTGCAAAGAGCTGGGCACACAAAATGTGTGACAAGTGATCTTTTCTTGCGGTATGTCAAACAGTTCAGTAATAAAGTTAAACATGGTAGGAGGCCCGAGATAGGACACTGGGTGGGAGCTTCGGATAACACTGGGAAGGGAGCTGAATTTAGAAGGCAGTGGCACTGAGGAAAGTCAGTTCCAGGAACTAGGCAGGATGCTTTGAGGGCATGACAACTGACTGTCACAAGGCACCAGTAGTAAAAATGATTACCCAACTACCGAAAGCCAGTCCAGGAGGACTTACAATCAGGTTGCACTGGGACAATTTATGAGTGGAACCATCACAATATGGGTTGTTGAACACAGAAAACTTTCTCAAAGGAACACGAGGAATTCGTTTGGTTTTGTGAAAATAAAGGAGTAAATTTCCCAGATTCAGTGCATTTAGGACAGAGGCTTGTCAAGGAGGCATGTAGGTCTCCATGTCTCCTCGCAGAAGCTAACCCGGGACCCCATTTCTGTGAGCCTCATTCTAGCTGACTTCCCAGTTTTAGGGAGAAAAATGAACACATAAAAATTAGGAAAAGAATACACCTTTACTTCCCCTCATTTACCAGAAGGTAAGTCAAAAGGAGCAATGAAGATTTAAACAAACGGTCTTCAAAAAGATGTGTTTTCCTTTTATTACAGGATATTTTCGATAACCTATGAATTCATATGTATTATTTTACACACAGAAAGCAGTTACCTTATGATAAAATCAGGCTCTACCTATGGCAAAATTCTAGAAGTGACTGCTTCCACATTGGGTACTACTCTGCAGACGTTGGGACTGGCCGCTCAAAGGTGGGCACGAGCAGAAAGAAACCGAAAAGGTTTATTTACTGTAATCTAAGGCTGCAGGGCAGGAGGGAAAGATGTTGGCTGCACCACGAACAAGAAGGCCGAGGACAAGGTGAGGATGGAGAGGGGAACACTCGTGACTTCATTTATTTATACAGCATTTGTTGATGCTTTTTCGTATCTCTGTTCCTCTGCCAAGGCTGTCTCTCTAGAATGTGGGAGAGAGATGCAAACCAGAGCACCAACCTCCCTCATCACACGTCTGCCCCAGAAACTCCCAGGAAAAAGTCCTTTCTGTGGGAATCATAAGTTCAGATGTGAAACACCGATTCCGGTGTCTGCTGAGCAGGGTGCGCTCCCTGTCGCAGGCCCCGGGGTTGCCCTGTTGACGGAGATCCCTGCGCTTACGAAGCACAAGCCTTGCCGGAGGGGTTCGGGTGACGGCTGTGGCAGGGGAGTGGGACAGATCACCGAAAACTGGACAACAGGTGATTTTAGAGCGTGGTGCATCCAGTGAGGGAAATGAACCACGGGACACAACAGAGACATTTGTGTTAAACACACGAGGCGGACCTCGAAGGGATATTGGATTTAAGCTGAGACCCGAATATTGAGACAAAGCCAACCCTGCAAAGAGAAAGGGGAAGAGCCTTTCAGGCACAGGAGACAGGAAGTGCAAAGACCCTGAGGTGGGACGGCACTTGGCTAATCAAGAAGCCAAGTAAGAAGTCATGTGGCTGGCGCCCAGTCAGTAAGGGAAGGCATGATCCAAGACACATTTGGAGAGGTGGGCAGAGGCAGAGGTAAGGGTAGATATTTGGGGGTCCTGAAGTTTGTAAAATTGGGAGAAGAGTTTTAGGAGAAAGAAGGCAGAGCTACAAATACAAAGCTAAGTACAAAAGTGGGTATTTATTTATTTATTTATTTCTAGCTTTATTGAGATAAAAAGCCACTGTATAAGTTCAAGGTGTGACATGTGATGATTTGATACGTGTATCCATTATAAAATTATTACCATGATAAGCGTAGTTAACATATCCATCATCTCACGTAGTTATAGATATTTTTTGTGGTGGGAATATTTCAGATTTACTCTATTAGTGGCTCTCAAGTGTATAGCAGAATATTATTAACTATAGTCGTCATGCTGAATATTACACTCCCAGAACTTACTCATCTTACACCTAGAAGATAGTACCCCTTGAGGGACCTCGCCCCACCCCCCACCCCCCAGCCCCTGGCGCCCACCGTTCTATTCTCTCTTTCTATGAGTTTGAGCATTTTTCTTTAAGGTCCCACAGGTTAATGAAGTCATGCGGTATTTGGTTTTTCTCTCTCTTACTTACTTATAATAATGCCCTCAAAGTTCACCCAAGTTGTCACAAATGACAGGATTTCCTTCTTTGACTGGCTGAATAATATTCCACTGTATGTATATACTGTAACTTCACCCACTCATCCACCGATGGACACACTGAAGTTGCTTTCGTTATTCTATCGTGATTAATGCTGCAATAATCATGGGCGTGTAGTTATTTCTTTGAGATCCCGATGTCAACTCCTTTGGATATAGACCCAGAAGTGGGCTGGCTAGATGGCAAGCTAATTCTATTTTTAGTTTTGGGGGGCACTTTTATTCTGTTTTCCATGGTGGCTGCACCAATCGACATTCCTGCCCATGGCACACTGTGTTTTACTTTTCTCCACGCCCTCAGCGACCCTTGTTTTCTCTTGCCTGTTTGATAACAGCCATTCCGACAGGCGCGAGGTAACATCTCATTGTGGTTCTGATTTGCGTTTCTCTCCCAGTGAGTGATGTCAGGCACCTTTCCGTGTGCCTGTCGGCCATCTTTATGTCATTTCAGAAAGTTAGATGCGAATGCTCAGATGAGTCCTGAGTGCAGGTATTTAACAGAAATGAGGACATACAAGAAGGGAGCGGGGGCAGGGAGGCCGGTACCAGAGCTAGGTTTGATAGTAACATGGATGGGGCTTAGAGCCAGGGGCCCGTAGGAGACAGCCCAGGGAGAGCGGAGCTCAAGAAGAAAATGGCCGCGAAGGAGCCCTGGAGCATCCAAAATTTAGAGTTTGCATGGAAAGGAAGGGCCAGCGAAGGAATCTGAGAAGGACTGTTCGCTAAAGGCTGGAGGGGAACCAACGAAGGGAGGAAAATTTTGTTTTGAAACTTCCTGCAAATCCCTGTACTTAGCCTCAACTCTCGAATGCAAATAAGTGTATTTATTTTGAGGACCACAAAGGAGCTGGGGAGGGGTGGGGGAGGAATTGGAACAAACCTCCAGAGACTTATTTAAGTCTCTAAACTTGCTGTGAATGACAAATTGGGGTTAAAACGCCATATTTGAATGATTTAAGTGTAAATGAGCAGAAACATATGGATTATATTTCCTTCCAATTGCATATGAGTTTAACAATTAAGCACAAAAGGGTGCTTGGAGCAAAGGGCTCACTGGGGCTTTATACAATCCCAAATATAAGATCAGTGGTTGGAGAGCCAGCAAGGGGAGCTAATAGCGCAGGTTGCCCTGAGAAATTGAATCTGCATTGTGTTTTCCACCCTCCCACCCCCGTCTTCCCAGGTCTCCCTGTCTCTGTCCCTCTCTCCGTGCTGTTTCTGTCTGTCTCCCCTGGCCTTCCTCCCCCATCCGTCTCTGTGTCCCGGCTCCCATCTGGGTGCTCGCGGACAGCTTGAAAGCACATTTCCCAGCTGCCTAGAAGCAACAGCCAGAGTTCTCCTCGTTCGTAGAATTCCACCAACGATTTCCAACTGGAGACGAGGAGAAATCAGTAGCAGGTGTTGCAGCTCTTCGGGGAGAGTGTTGTTTATTGTGGCTCTTCTCTGAAGAAATATTAGGACTCATGCTATGGTGGAGAATATATTGCTTCATGTAATTCTGCATTATTTCTTCCTCCAGCCTTTCTACTCTTACCCTGACCCTCCACTTGCTCTTTGGTAGACAAGCTGGATGCAAAAGAATTACAAGCCATTTTCCTTTTGTTGTGAAGCATGGCTGAGGAACGTGTTCATAACTTAAAGACCGTCTGATGACAAAAAATTATATAACGGTTATGGAGCTGAGCGTGGGCAGTGGGCAGGGCGTTTTCCCTTGTTTTCAGGGTTTTCGAAGAAGCAGTAGCGGGGTCTGGGATGAGAGGGTGGACCGAAGCCAAAATGAAATGGGTTTATTTTTGATTACTATCTTTGTTTGAAAGTGGAAGGCTTTTTCTGTCGAAAGAAATACTATGATCTTTATAGTATTTCAGAGAAATACCAGGTAGGCAGTTAGGGGGATCCATGCAGGCTGGAAAGTTTGAGTAGAGGGAAGCGAGCAAAACCAACATTGACCCTGACCTTGCTAGGATTCGGGGCGGGGGTGGGGCGGGGGTCGGCCACTGTGTTCTGGAGTCTAGGGTCCTGCATATGGCCCAGGAACGGTGAGTGATTTTGTTTGTTAAAAAGTATCCAGTTGAAGGAATTTCTGTAGTTTTCTAAAGTTGTGTAGCTACCACTACAATCAATATATAGAACGGGTCTCTCTTTTCTTTTTTTTAAGTTTTTCCTTTAAAAAAATTTTTTTAAAGGTACAATTTTATTTATTTATTTTTTAAAAGATTTTACTTATTTTTAGAGAGAAGGGAAGGGAGGGAGAAAGAGAGGGAGAGAAACATCAGTGTGTGATTGCTTCTTGCACACCCCCCACTGGAGACCTGGCCCACAACGCAGGCATGTGCCCTGACTGGGGAATCGAACCAGCAACCCTTTGGCTTGCAGGCCGACCCTCAATCCACTGAGCTATATCAGCCAGGGCAGAAGAGGTCTTTCATATAAAAAAGTGTCCTCCTGCCCCATTCAGTGCCCTGATTCCCAGTCCTTGCAGTCGAAGACCTGCCTTTATCCCTGGGGTTGGCCTATTTTTAGAATTACATATAAATGGAACCACAGAGTATTTCATCATCATCATCATCATCATCATTATTATTATTATTATTATTGGATTTCTTCACTTAGCATACTGATTTTGAGATTTTCCATGTCATAGCGTGTATCGATACCTTGTTTCTTTTTATTGCTGTGTGGTGTTCCAGGGAATGAATATATATCCTTTCATCAGTTGGTGGATTTTGGGGTCATTTTCATTTTCGGCTATTATGAATAATACTGTTATAAAAATTCTTTTAAAAGTCCTCGAGTGGACATGTGTTTTTATTTCTCTTCAGTAAAAACCAAGGAAATATGTCAGAATAGGTTTGACTTTGTCAGATACTTTCAAGCTGTTTTACCAACGGCACCGTTTTCCACTCCACCGGAGCTCCGTTTGCTGCACATCCTCACCAGCAGTTGTGGTCCCCAGTCATACAACTCAGGCATCTAACAGGCACGTGGCGGTAGCTCATGGTGGCGGTTCTTCTCCCTTTTTATTGTGGTAAAGTGTACAGAACATAAAGCTTTACCATTTTAACCAGTTTTAAGTTTGCAGTTTAGTGGCATTAGGTGCCTCCAGGGTTGCGCGACCATCACCCTGATCCATTTCCAGAACTGTTTTCATTTTTTTTTAATCACTCCAAGGAGAAACTCTGTACCTGATAAGAAATATCTCGTCATTCCTTTCCCCACCCCCATGCCCTGGTAACCTCCTTTCTACTTTCTGTCTCATGTACGTGAGGTCACACGGTACTTGTCTTTTTTCTGTCTTGCTTCTTTCACTAGGATAATGTCGTCAAGGTTCATCCCTGTTGCAGCATGTATCAGAATTTTTATTTTTTCAAGCCCAAATCACATTTTACTTATATACACACACACACACACACATACATGTCCAGATTTTGTTGACCTATTCATCTTCATCCTTTGATGAACATCTGGGTGGTTTGACTTACACGAATAATGTTGTACAAACATTGGTGTGTAAGTATCCAAATCCTGTTTTCAATGGTTCGATGTGATATGTGGAACTGTGATCCTGTTTAACCTTTGGAGGACCCTCCAGGCTGTTCCATAGTGGACACTATGTCCACTATGTCCCACCAGCAATGCAAGAGGGTTCCAATTTCTCTACATCCTCACTGTTTTCCTTCCTTTTCTTTCTGATAATAGCCATCCTCATTGGTATGAAGTAGTATCCTACTGTGTTTGATTTGCATTTCCCTAATGACTAGTGATGCTCAGTATCTTTTCATGCCCTTATTGACCCTTTGCGTATCTTCCTTGGAAAAGCACTTGTTCAAGCCCTCTGCCCATTTTTGGCTTCAGCATGCAGGCCTGGCCTGCTTCTGTGCGCCGTGATTCCAATGGCAAATTCACTTCAGGACCTGTGTCTGGTGCCTTGAATTATTTCCAAGGGTTATAATTATATTTTGTGGGGAACGGCAAAGAGAAACAAGTTTACTCCACCTTGCTTGGACCAGAAGTCCCTCATTTCTGTTGTAGACAGAATGACCAAAAATAAATGGATTGTTTGTGAAATGAATTTTCTTCGGGAAGTGAGTGCTTGGAGGGAGCATGGAAATTCCCAGATTCTTTACTGAGAATTGGTCATAGAGAATGAGCTGAGGCCTTCGTTGTTGAAAACTACACCACTTTTCAAACGTCTGCTTTAATGCAGGCATTGATCTACAGCGAGAACAGAACTGACACGCAGTAGGTCTCGAGAAATAATTGTTCGATGAATGAACTCTTGGATGAAAATTAAAGACTCTCTGCCCCAGCTTTGTGAGATAATTCAGAAGGTCAAGGGCTGGATGTCTCAGAATGAACATGACCTGTGTTTTATTGGGTTTACCCAAGGGTTCATTTTCCTGATTCCGGGCATGGAAGGGGTCCCCTGTGTATCTACAAATAATACAGCAGAAGAGAATCTGAATGCGACTTTGTTGTTGTACGAAGGACAAGAAAGTTCTTGACCAGTGAATGAGAAAGATCCAGAGTTGATGCACAAGAGATGGAGGGACATCATGGCTTGGTGGACCGGTCCAAGTCAGGGGCTTGAGTCAAACCATAATATTAATTCTTAGTCCCTTCAGGAGGACTCAGTTAGGGCTCCTTTAGGAACTGGAGCTCCTAAAGTTTTGGAAATTCAGAAAAACAAAGGTGGCGGCTGCTTTTATCTGACCCACAGAAGGCGGCATTCAGACTGGTCGCCTCTTCCCAAGAGAGACCCTGGAGGAAGGCAAGATTGTATGTCCCCTCAAGCACAAGCTTGCCTGCTCCTCTCAGTACACCCCACTAACTCCCTTCCCCTCTGAGGGCCAGAGCTCTGGGACATCGCTGAGAGGCCACTGCCCTGGGTCCTCGTGTGGCACTCTTCTCTCTCTTCACAGCCTGACCTGCATTTCACTACCTGACAAACAGGTGAGTCGCAGCCATCCCCTGAATGAACACCACTACCAACCGCCTTGTGACTCTCCCACCCCCAGGAGACAGTTGGGTTACCAGAACACGTCCCCTGGACCTAGCCCTGGTGCCCGAAAGCAGACCCTAGCCGGAGGGTGGGCCTTCCTGCATTCCACGGCTGATGGGCTCCAGCACGAGGAGTTAGAGGGACCAGCCCAGACCTCTGTCTGCAGACTTCAAACACTCACAGCAGATGAGGCCTGGTGCTGGTTAAGGGCCATTCGCAATTTTGGCTCCGGGTTTCAGCTGCACTTTTTATGTTTCACATTACCAAATTTCCCGCCCCCCGCCAGGCCCTGGAGATGGATTATGCAGGCGGACCCAGGCTGCGGTGGCCTCCGTGGGAGGTGGGGGCCAGCCTTCACCTTGCACGGGGCCAGTTCTTGCATGTGACTCCCCCATAGTTAGACGTCGGGCTGCTTTACCTGTCATGACACTGGGCAGGACTGAGCGGTGAGCACTTTGCACTCTGCCCCCTTCCAACCAGGAGCACATTTGGGGACTCTACAGCCTCTACCTCAGGGAGAGAGGAATTTGTTGGACAAAGCTGGGCTTCCATTTAGGCACCTCTCCTGCAAGCAAAGCTGACCAGGAACGCCCCTCAGTGGACAGCTGCATTTCTGAGTCTGAGAGCGGGCTGCCCAGTGACCTGGCCCATGGGTGGGAGGAAGCATGAGGTCTTTCCTGAGGCTCCCCCCCGACCTATCTGTAACATTTTCTAAAATTTTGGCATTGAGAGTTTTCATTGAACCATAAGGCCCCCAAGGAGAGACATAACTTTGAGAATTAATTCTTATAAAAGATACCTTTGTTTTCTAAGGGACTATAGGGAGAGGAGGAGGAGGAGATAGGTACGGCATAAATGTGGTCCATTTTTGTTAAAAAACAAACAAACCCAATATTACTCGAAGGTTTATTTTTCCATTTTGAAATTGTTGTTTTAAAAAGTCATGTTATACAGACATATGGAGTCAAATGGAAAATTCACCTTCACGTCAGTGACAAAATGGGACCCTTCAGATTTTTAGCCTTGACTTCAAGCTGCTGTGAGCTTTGTCCCTGCAGAATGGTCACTGTGCTCAGCGAGAGGGTGCCTCAGGAGCATCGAGGGAGCACCCCGCCCACTGGAGGGATGACCAGCTTGCAGGTGGGGTCCCCTGTGAGCTGACCGGGGACTGGCAGGAGGAAGGGGCACTCACGGCCAAGGGGAGTCTGGCCTTCATAAAGTATTGGGTAAATCGTGACGGAAAGCTCACTAAAAGCTTATCCCCTGGATATTGGGTGTCTGAAATCTGGCTGAGGGGACTGTCTGTGAATGGTTCGGAGTCTGTTCTCCTGCTGTAAAAACGTCCGGGCTCACCAAAACAATCTTCCATAAGCCTGTTCTTTCAGAGGGGTGCTGGGCGGGAAAGACGCACGGGCGTGACTGCTGCATCCCGCACAGCACAAATATTGGAGTTTTAACCATAATTTACCTCATCTTCCTTAACCTCAAAGGCAAGCGGGTCAGGTAAGCCACCTTAGAGACAAGAAAATTGAGTGTAAGGGGGTTAGGAGACTTGTCTAAAGTGACTCTGGAGAGAACAGGGACCGTCATCCCAGTTTCCTTGTGTTTCGAACACTTCGTCCCCTAAGCTGCGTGACCTCCAGGTAACAGTGTCCAGGGGCACACTTCTGTGGCACGTGGATTAGTACATCTTTCACTTACTAAAAACATAAATAGAGACTGGTACTGAGCATGCAGGAAAGAGTGTAGAAATGCCGGCATCTGCTTACTTGGCATCGTGCAATACAAGATGTTTGTGGATCTGGTCACAGCCGTGGCCGAAGGAACTTCAGCGCTCAAAGCTGGGTTTTCTCCTCCATCAAAGGGCTAAGGAAGATCCAAAATCTTCAAAGGATCCTCTTTTGTCACAGAAATTCCCCTAATTTTTCTCTTGGACTCCGTAACATATCCTGATTTTTTAAAAAATAGCATCTCAAAGTGGAAAAAAATTTGAATAATGTTCATTTTTTTAATCAAACTCTCTCTCTGGGGGCCTTCGTATATGAGGTCAGCAACCATCGACATTTGGGAAGAATAAAGGGAGACAGCAGAGTGGCCTCTTACTCTTAGAAACTACTGGAAAGTTCTCTTAGGAATCCTGCGTGCTGCTAGGAATGGCTGTGTTGGGGAGACTCAGGCGCATTTCCATGCTGTGTACTGTCCAGACATAGAATGTTCCTCCTTGCTCCCTCCTCTGTGGTGACAGTCATGGCTGGGACATCCGTTGCTGCAGAGTCCCGGTCTCTGCATCTGCTCGTTCGGGCCACCAACCTGAGGCCCTACTACCAACCCACATGACAACTGTGCATGAAGTAGGAACTGGGGACCCAGGTGCCGTCTCAGCAGAATATAATTCCAAACTCAGCTCTGCTGGTCCCCAACCCTGTCCTGCCTTCATGTAGCTTTACAACCCCCAGCGGTAGAACGCAGTCAGCAGACGCACCACCTGAGCAATGCCTTGGCCTCCAGCGCAACTTCTGAGGCTCAGCCTCCAAAGGAAGAGACGCTTCCTCGTTAGAAACAAACTCGACAGCTGGAAGGGGTCCCTGATTTGAACGCAGGTATGACATGCATTGCAGACTGTGGTCTGCCCCGTCTCTCTGCCTCTTACTTAAATCGAGGTCAATCTGTTGCTCTTTATATTTCTAAATCAGAGGCTATATGATAGGTTTCTCATGAGGCTCCTTGGAACCAATGAAACTTTCCCTGGCTCACTGACATGTTTTTTTTTTTTCACTTAACATGCATTTATTTGAAAAACAAATCTTGAAATTTTGGCCATGCGGCTTGCTGCCTATAAAACCATCGGCTTGCAGAGCCCCTCTCGGGGGTCCCCTGCAGGTGCCAAAGGTTCGGCAGCTGTTGCAGTTACACACGGCGAATTTAGGGAACGGAATGGACTTCAGATCAAGATGACCGATGAGATACACTTTACAACTCAAGCCGAAGCTTATGTTAAAAATTAAGAGGCCTTTATAGATGGGTTTTGTTTCCCCCCTGAGTCTTCTAAACCCGGAAGACGGCTGCAGCAGCCCCACACTGGGTATTTCTTGCATGGCCTGGTTCCCTGCAAAACCAGAGGCCGACACATTTGCCCCAGTTGGGTTTTGAATAAGGAAGGGAGAAGGCTGCTAGGAGAGCTAACGTGGAGGTCTGCCGCCTGCCAAAGAAACTAGATGGCTTTTCCAAGTGGCTTTTGGCAGTCATTGATGTCACTTGCATTTCCAAGCTTCTTTGTGACTTATATTCTGCTAAGATGACAGGTCTGACAAATGTCACAGCTAATGAGGTAACAGGGGTCTGTCTGTCATTCAAACTAGACCAAATAAACATAGCAGCGAACAGTTCCCTTGCTGTGTAGACCATTTAAACTCTAAGGCAATGAAGAAAGATGCTTCCGCAAAGTTGAAGGTGTGGTCCCATTGCACTCAGGAGCCCTGTTTTGTTGCCATGATGAGGGTCTTCTCCACTTTAGCAGCCTGGCGGGTGGAGGGCGGGTCACGCCGCTGCAAAGTTGGAGGGCCTGTCGGGGTCCACACACTCTTTCCCCATAATCCAGTCACAACTATGGCTAAAATAAGCGTGACAAGCAACCTGAAAGTATTTTGTTCTGAGAGGGAGAAGCAAAGAATTTACATCCTTCATTTCAAATACTTCAATCCTTTAGCCTTTTTTGAAAATAAATACCCTTACTGAAAAATAAGCCCATTAATTCATCACATGGCCCGAGAAACAAGCTCATCTTTAATGTTCTAATATTGTCGTTCCAAAATTCTTTACAGAGCTTTATAAACCACCACCCAGCAGTGCAGCGCATGTGGGGCTGGTGTCCCCGGAGCGTGCGACGGATTTGGAACATCCTGTCTACAGCAGCCTTGCTGGCAAAGGTCAATAAGGAGAGCATACTCTTTTCAACAGCACGTCTCTTGAAGACCCTATGCAAAGTCTTTGAAGATTTGCATGTTTAACAGCAGTAAAACAGAGAGAAATGAAATGCTTAAAAAAGAGAGAGAGAGAACTCAATGGCTAAACTCCCAGGAACAAGCGAGTCTGGATCTTGAGCAGAAATTTCCTCCAAGGACTTTGAAGTTTGTTTCAATCTGTGAAATTCTAGTAATGGTCTAAATTTGCTCCTCCACATCTGGCGGAGATAATTACAACAATAAATGGTATGGAGATGTCCATTTTGTTCATGTATCATTCATTAAGTCAAGACGGCTTCGTGAAGGGCCTCCTGCATCTAATAAGAAAATGGTCTCAGCACTTCCAGGGGTAGGAAGTAGGGTCGTCCGCACCCTCCAAGATCTTATTCCAGACTTGGGAGGGGAGGGTCCATAAGTACCTAATAGTACAACAGTGTGTGTTACAGTGAGATAAACAGCAGAACCTGAATCCAATCCAGAGACGAGAAGAGGAGCCATGGCCTATTTTGGGGACCGATCTAATGGAAGGGTTCATAATAGGGTTCACATTACAGCCGAAGAATATGTTGGGGTTCTGTGTCTGAAAAGGTCATGAGGTGTGCGAGGGCGTTCAAAGCAAAGGCACAACATGAATAAAAAGCATGAAAGTGGGAAAAATGCTGGGCATGTTTGGAGACGGTAAGAAGTTGAATGTGATTAAATTATAGGACATGTGCAGGGGAGTCGTAAGTGATACCAATGTTACAGAAGACGCTAGATGTCAGGTGGATGTATTCAGGTGGATTTAATTTGTCAGCCAAAATATGGGCAGGCCCTTTGGAGGACTGTGTACGAACAGCTGAAAAAGAGTGCATTCCTATCTCAAAAAGAACTTATTCCAGAGACTACTTCTCCCCTTTTCGTGGACCTGGATCACGCTGCCGATACAGTCACTGGGTTGCTCATCCACGCCTCCCTTCTCTACAACCGTCCTTTATGCAGAATGAGTGATATTCTAGCTCTTCCTAGTAAAGAAGCCCATGTCCCTTCTTCCTTCCGTCGCATTCACCCACAGCGGCGCATCCACCTTCACGAGTCATTATCTAGTCATTGTGCAGCTTCTAATGACACTCGGCCTCTCCAGTACCGCCATCTCCAGGCCAAGCCATGAGCGCTTACAAGAAGGACGTACCCACGTTTACAGAGCTAGGAAGTGGGAGACCAAGAGACTCTGCCATCGGAAAACGAGGACACCCTTGGATTACCCAAGAAATTGACATCCCCACTTGTTCCGTAACCTGATTCCTTTGACCCATTGCTTCATTGATTAATTTAACAAATATTTACAAAGCCCTTAGGTTCCAGTACTGAGTTAAGTGCTGAAGATATAATAATGAACTTGACTGACTTAATTTCCCCTCCCGTGGGTGTTACGGGCCATTGGGAGAGGCAGACAGGAAAAGTGGAGTACCCCCCGCCACTCTCCCGCGGCCAGGGGTCCAGTGCGCCCTCTAGGGCAAGCACCGCAGACCAGTCCTCTCTGTTTCTCTCCTCCCCCAAACAGCCACTCTCACTGGAATCCCCTCCCCGGAATTTGCCTGGTTTCAGACTCCTTCCCATACAATTAGATACTCTGGACTTTTCTAAATGTTGTCTATTAATTAATCTGAAACCCGAAGATTGATATCGACGGAATGGGAGACGCAGTAAGTGCTCTTCTCTGGACATTTCAGGCTGATCAAAGGGAAATTTAAAGATGGCAACTTGAGAATTTGGCGAGGTTTAGATGAGTTCAAGAGGGCAGAGTCAAGTTCAAGTGGGCAGACTCGGGCCCCGCTGAGGCTGTTTTTGCAGCTTTAGAGAGATGCCAACTGAGAGTAAAACTTGGGAGCCACATAAAGAAACTTAGCTGAGGCCAGAGTGGGTCCCCTGAAGAAGAGCTGGAGTCCTGTGGTTACCCACGGGAAAATAAAAGATAGACAGAGTTACTAAGCGGTCATTTATTTTTGAAAAAGGGGTAAGTCCTGACTTGCATATCAACATAACATGAACAAGTGTCAAAGATCTTATTAACTCATTAATTAATGAGGGAATGAGTAAGGTGTTTAAAGCTTGTTCAGAGGAAAATGTAAAGAATGGACATGTATATTGGTGACCTGGGCGGTTGACATGAACTTGTATAATAGATACAAAATTGGCTTATGACATGGGCACAAGGTTGTATCAATGTCACCTCCGCGGGACAAAACTCACTTGAATGTCTATGAATAAGAATGATTTACATTAATACCTGTTTTCTAAAACTTATAGAATGGGGGGACATAGGGGAAAAATTTGGGACAACTTGAGTAGCATAAACAGTAAAATATAATAATAAAAAAACAAAAAGAAAAATAGCTCAAAGACTATGAAAAATGTAGGCCTCATAGAATCATCACCTTGGGAGGATACACTAGACAAAGCCTAGTTTTCCCTTGAAAAGCTGCTCGGTCATCTTTTCAGTCCCTTGAGAAGGCTTTCACAATTTTTCTAGACCAGTTCTTACCATCTTCTCTGAGAAGAGAACGGTTCAATGGTTCAGTCACATTTGGACATGTAACTCTTCTCTGTGTTAGGTGACCCATGTGCAAGCCAGTAAGGAGCATCAGCCCAGCCCCTGGAAAAAGACATTTAAGTATGCAAATGAATGGGTACAAACTGCAATACAACCCTGAGGTTGTGCCCTGAGGTTGAGCTGAATCAGAGGGCGAATGGGCTTTGCTGTTTGGGTGATAACACCACCCTTGAGGTGTCAGGAATAGGCCTCCTCTTAGCATGGAGGTGACTCATTCATTAATGAGGGAACTGGCGAGAGTACGTGAAACATGACCGTACTAGGCAACGGAACAGATAGACAAGAACTAGAAAGCATCGTCCCCAAAAGAAGAACACGCAGAATGAAGGAGGAAGCAGCATTGTCTCAACACTGTGCTACGCCTTGTGGTGGGAGTTTGGGGAGAGAAAATTGTGCGCTACAATTCTGAGAGCAATTTGTTCCCATGTGGTGGGCGGGAACAGAATCAAGGGGACTGCATTGGCACACAGGGATAATTGACTGCGGGCACATGTGACAAACAGATTTCTGAGTCTGACATATAATAAGCTAAACATGGAACCTATTATTACATAATTATGTTATTATTATACAACAGAACTAGCACAACACTGCTATGGTTCATCGATAAGGGTATTTACACGTAAGTAATAATAAACACCTACATCCCTACAGCACTTGGTTCGCAGATTTTCTCACTCATAACTCCGAGACGTATGTGCTGTTATTTCCGTCCTTCAGCGGAAGAACCGAAGTTCAAGGCAGCACTTACCCGGCCCTCCTCTGTACCACCAGCCAGTCTCCCTACTCTGCTGCCCTGGCCAGATCCGGCATGGATTTCTGTGCGGAACCCGAGGTCAGGCAAGGAGGCCAAAACACAGGAAAGCAAGACCCACCAATCACGTCCAGATCTGTGAAGATGTCCTTAGGAGACCTGAAAGCTGAGGGAAACAGCGTGTATCTTGTGGCTGACGTGAAGAATGACAAGTATGGCCCCAGGATGCCCTGATGGGACATGCAAAATGAGAAAAGAATAACAAACTTCTTGGGAGGATTGGCTATGCAAGTTATACTGGGTTTCTTGTGTATTCTTTTGAACCAGCCCATGGGATAGGTATTGTCCTTATCTTTGTTTTTCAGATGTGGAAACTGAGGCACAGAGATGTTAGCAGAGTTTCCAAGGTCCACACTTAGTAAATGGCAGAGCCGGAACTAGAACCTGGGTCCTTCAGATTCTAAATCTGCCACTGTTTGCCACCGTGCCCTGTACACACATTGCTGTAAAAGTGTTTGTGGTTAATTATGGCTTTTTCAGGTTTGGAAGAAGTGCCTGAGGGAATGTGCAACATACTTCTTTGAGATTAAAGTCAATAATTAGGTCCACAGTTTGTCTGACAATATTAGTAGTTTGCAATAGTTTAAAGATTGAAAACAAAGGGAATCTTAAAACAATCCTCAATCTTAAAGGAATACTCATGGTGTTTTAAAATGACAGTAGCTGTCATGTTAGGTAGCTGTCATGTTACAGCTGGAGAACAGTGGTACGATTTGGTAGGAAGTCTGTATTATACAAAGTTTTGAAATAAATTGGGTATTATTTCAGTTAATAGCCAGTAGGTGGGTAATAAATAAATACTAATATGGATGCTATTTAGTCGAAAATGAAATCATTACTCTTCACAAGCAACTATGTTGTGTGAGAGTCATGAAAACCTATGGAAAGAATTCTTGATTTCTTAAGCAATCTATTTTAACAGAGCTACTGCGTTTAGGTGGGTTTCCAGTTACACCCAAAGGAGATCCAAGGATTTCCCAAGTGCCATCTTTGAACATGGCCTTGACCTTCAGTTACTATTCACTCTGAGCCAGTGACATCTGAATTGGGGCAATGTTACCATTTTCTCACAAATTGCCTCAGATGAAAATCGAATGCAATGAAAAAAGACAAAGTCCAGAAAAACCATGCTGTTGCAGATCCCACGCTATCAGAGATTACTTTTACTTTCTTTGACTTTTGTTTAATTCGTGCCCCAGCTACCTGTCTGGGCTCGTTTGAACCTCTCTCACCTCTCCCCCTCCCCCATCAACACCGACTTCCTGTTCAGCTCCTCTCCTTGGGTGGGTCTGCATACTACCGCGTGGGGGACTAGGGCTTTCAGATGTGACCTCCAGCTGGCACTGTGGGGTGAGTTTTCTGCAGAACCCCATTCCCCATAGCACGTTATTAAACAAAACACAACGTCCTCAGAGGAAAACTTGCATCTGGATTACTTTATTGAAGCCCAGTGGTATTATCAAGGATAACAACAACTTTATTGACCAAGAGGGCTCACTAAAGAGGCTGCCCTACCAAGAATTCCTGTGTCCACCTTCACAGCCCAGGGTGGGGGAGGGGGAGTTCCTGGCAATTTTTGAATAACCCTTTTGTCCTTCCCTCCAGTCATCAAAATTTTAGAAATATTGAGGTCTACCCTTATATAGCCAAGCCTTGAAATGGGGGCATTAAAAACACTATATTAAAAATAATATTGACATGACCTATTTTCATATTTTTACTAGACCAAAAGTTAAAATACTAGTTTGTAGTTCAACCCAAGGCATATGGCCACCCTGGTGACAACAGGACTCTAGCCCCCCATCAAAAATGTCTCCATCACTGTCTTGGTAAAGGGCTGACCTTCCCTGGTGGACCTTTGCTGGGGGCCATTACGTCCCAGCCAGTCTTGGTTGGGAACTTCCTTTCTTTTGAGAACTTGGCCCTTCCTAGAGGCAGGGTGAAGGGGGGTCAGCAGATCTTGAATTCTCACCTCCTCGTGTGTGAGTCTCTGCCACTCTGCAGCCTTGGCTGGTCCTCGCCTTTCTCCTGCTTCCCCTCGTGAGTGATTAAGGTCTGGCATCCTGCCTTCAGAATTTTTTGAGAGCTTGTCATGGCTCAACGCAGTGGTAACGATTTCATTTCATTTTCAAAATTATTTATGAGGACAATGGAATGGTTTTAATTTGACTCATCCATAGCCTTATGATTTTCCAGTAGATGTTTGTATCCCCTCCCCCCACCCCGGTGCCGTGTTTAGCAAAATCCCTGCTTTGCCCTTGGCTAATTCAAAGAACAAGCAAAAGAGATATTTTCAGGTGTTCTTAATCTCAAAGTTGGTGATAAATTATGTAGTTATTAAATATACTTGTCTTTCTGCCAAGGGCAAAATAAATAAAGATGTTTGCTTCAACAGAGATAACTATATTTCTAGCCTTTTCTAAATCTTGCCTGGATCTGTGGGGCATTAGCACATTAAAGAAAATCTTCAGCAGTGACTAAGGGCCTCCAGCCCCAAGATCATCCTCATTCTACTTTAATCACAGCGGCTCCGTGGGGCCGGGGCTCAGAGGAGAAGCACATTTAGGAAAGGATTTATAGATGGAAAACAACTGAAGACAAGTTGATGGAATGAGTCAAACCATCCCGAGGTAACATAACAAAGTATTTGAGGGAAGATCACAATAATCCAGGGACTTACTTTGAGTGGTTGTATTGGCCATTTGTTGTATATTGTTGCTTCCTGTTTGGTTTCTGCAAGGGCCTATACATTCCCCCAAATTCCAGGCGTCGGCGCTCCTCTCGTCGCAGACCCCCTAGGTGGACTGGCCCTGTCCACCCTCCCAGTCTCCCAGCTGCTATTTCACCAGCCCCCCTCTTCTCCTGCTTCGCCCCAAGGTTTCTAGATGTAACTTCTAGGATAGGTGGTTCGAGCTTGGGCCTAGAGAAAAATGACAAACTAGGGAAACTTTCTTTAGAGTTGTCCAGTTTCCTCCCTAAATCTCCTGCGCTAGATGTGACAGTCTTGTAGGCAGTGTTCTGCAGTCAGGTGGCAGTGTAGGTTTGCATCACCTCCCTGGAAAACATTCTCACAATATGCATCAATGGGCTTGTTGCATTCATCCATGTGGCCCAAGAATTCTAACTTTGGGAATTTATCCTAAGGAAGTCATCTGAAATACAGCATATTTTGTACATCAAGATGTTCACTTCTTTGTCGTTTATATTAGTACAAAATTGAAAACAATCTGAAAGTCCAACACTGAGGGAATTATCTGTATGTTGTAATAGACCCACACGATGGACTATTACATAGCCTTTAAACGCTTTAACAAGGAGAAAGTGTGGCTTACAAGGTTACATAATACATGAAATGTGCAGTGTGAGCTCAATACATATTCAAATTTGTATCGGAAAAAGTAAAGGAAATACACATCAGGAGGAATAAAGACTTTTTCTGGGTGATGGAACAGAGCGAATTTGTTTTCTTTGTGTTGTTCTGCATTTTCCAAAGTCGATGGCACAGGCTTGTATAACTTTGTAAACAGGAAAAGAAGTCACGTGGATTTCACGGGCCCAGCCTAAGAAAGAACAGAAAGAAGAGCCACGTGGTCGCCCCCTAGAGACACTCCCAGGAAGAGGAAGGAGGAGGAAACGCTCACTTCCCATGCAGCCCGGGGAGGGTCTCTCAAGGCCTGCACCCTTGACTTGGCCCTATCGACCCTGTGCTCTGGGCGTAGGAGACCTACTGAGACCCTGAGACTTGCCAAGTTCAGGATTGATCCCACCTGGAGGCGGGGATTAAGTAGACTTGACCAAGGGAAAGGGTCCCCATGTACATGGCTTTTGGGATTGTGTGGGTGACAAGAAGCTACTTGACATGGAAAAGCTAAGAGCATTTGAGCTCCCCACTGTATCTCAGTGATGTCTGGGTTCAGATATAGCCCCTCCAAGCCGGCCCTTCTTCTCCTGATGGACTGAGTATGGGTGCCGGAGTCACACTGCCTGTTTTCCAATCCTGGCCTCAACCTCCGGAAGATGTGAGACCTTGGGGAGGTGCCTTCACATTCCTGAGCCTCAGTGTCCTCACATAAAATGGGGATCCTGACTGTCGCTGTTCTGTAGGGTTGTACCGAAGATTCAGTCTACATAAAGTGTTTAAGGCAGTGCACATAAAATATTCAATTAATATAGGTGTTATTATTAGCCAGTGTTTATTCATAGTGGTTACTTTCAATTAGTGATAAAATATGAAATTCTCTTTATTATTAGTTTACTTGTTTTCTAAATGTTTCCTGCACTCATATGATTTTGATGTCTCGTTAATAACCTGTTAGAACAGAGCCCAATACATCGTGGGTGCTCAATAGATACTTGTTTGATGACAGAGCAATCATACGGGCATCTGACGAGGATCAGTGCTGTCCCCTGGCTGTAAGGGCTCAGCTGAGGTTAACCCATGGGATACGGATGCACTGGGGATATGCCAGGGGCCAGAGGGTCGCGCAGCGGGGCACAGCCGTGAGACAAGGGAGTGCAATGGTGAGAGCCTGGTGAGGTTCATGGCGGGACCATCTCCAAAGCGGTGGGCTTGGGGCACGGTCCTGAGCTGGGGAAGCCAGAGCATTAAAAGGCCAATGAGACAAAGGCAGGAATGCGGCTCTAATGTAGAAGACAAGGGGAGGCCTGGGCCAGTGGTGGCAATGGCTGGCTTCTGTAGGACACCCAGCAAGCTCACAAGCAGATGGGCCAGCGCTGTGGCAAGGACAGAGTTCTCGGCGAGAAGCATAGCTGGGACATTGATTACAGAAACTGATTAAGGAGTAACAGAACTTGACAGAGTAGAAAAATTAAGTAGCCCCAGAACAATGCTTCCCAGGCCCCTGTCAAACACTGCTTGCATGAAATTTTCCCAGTCACTCCAGCTATCGCCTCTGACGGTGTTTTGCTTTCCGTGGCTTGAGTTTTGAATAAACTGGTTCAGTCCTGCCTGGACTTAGATTGTAAACTGAACTTTCGCCTAACAGGATGGCGTTTCCTAATTTTGTGAGTCCAGTCCCATGGAAGGAAAGGTAGACCGATTCAATCATGCTCTACATGCCATTTGCAAAGCGGGTTTGAATAATTGTAAGTTGATATATTCCTGCCTCCTTCTGGGCCCCACACTGTAATTCCCCAAAACAGTTCTTGAATTCAACACTCTCCGTTTCTCTTTCTCTCTGTCACACACCATTATTGTTTGTGTCATGACTTTGTAAAGCCAGGTTTGTTATCTTAATCTTGGGTTTTTCCATATGTTTATGTAGATTGGTGTTGTCTAAAATCGTTAACTTTGAAAAGATTGGCTTTGCGTCCCATTTGTATCTCTGTCCTTTGAGTCAGCACAGTAACACTAAGCCCTAATTTTGCTATATCCTGGGGGTATTTTTAGTGATATCCCCTCTTCCTTTACTGGTGACTTTTTCCTTTTCTAGATGACTAAATTTTTAAAATAATTTTCAAGTAACTTTAATCTTAAAATATTGTGTTCCGGAAAGTTTGGGGGGAAAAAGACGAACATTTGTCACCACTCCCCGAAGGTGAGAAGTGGATTAATGAGAGGTTCGCAGAGCTAACAGATATTACGATCCACATCCATGGAAGTGACTTAGTCAATGAGGCTCGGGCTAAGTTTTTCCTGTGATGAATACTGTTGTTGCATTATGTGCCTAGTTTTCAAGAAGTCGGCCAGGCTAGAGTTGCACGATGATGTCATTGCCTGTGACTCATGTGGAACTCACCCTTTCTGTCCAAACCTTTTGTTTCAGTACAATTTTAACTTCGAAGCTCTTGGCGGTGACAAGAGCCAAATGCAGGCACGTACTCACCGCATAGCCGGCATCACACTCCGTACACCTTCTTTTTAATAAAAGTTGCTTTAGACAGATTTTGACCTTGATCAAGAATGGCACTAAGTTCTAGGGGAAAAAAACTGGAGGTGCAAAGTCAGGGAATTTTCCACGGAAATAAGTCCTGAGCCAAATGACAGCAGGAAAATACCATCCATCGGCGGTCCTAACATGGAGGCCACGTTTCTTCTCTCTGAGAAAGTGTCAGGTATCGAAAGGCTTAAGCCAAGCTTTGCTGGGCGCACTGTTATTTTCTGGCCCAACTCTGAACCGATAGGTAACCACTGGCCCTGGGGGCATGAAGGAGCCAGTTCAGCTACCAGAGGCCTTACAGTGGAAATAATCTCCTTAAATCGCAGGCAGGCCAACTTCAGTGATGACAGCAAACTTCCAAGTGTTCTAACTTGGCCCTACTTGTGATCCCTTGTGATGGGCAAGACTAACATTGTTACCTGTACGCCCCAGTCTAATTCAGTGCCTACCACATACATAGTTAGTCCTTAAGAACTAGTTATAGAACTGAAGTTGTGGAAGCCACATTTTTCATATTAGTTAAGAGTATAGAGTGATTTCCCCAAACCCAGCCAGGCTGTACCCCCTATATCCCATGGTCTGGCCTTTGGCGCCTCGGAAAGCCCTGTTTTCCCCAAATTGACTATTGATCCCCAAGCAAAAAAGCTGTTGCTGGTGCAACAGACCTACAAAGATTTGAATAATCTTGAGAATAGACTTAAATGCAATGAGCTACTATATTTTGCCACGTATAATGCGCACCCACGTTATTGGCCCAAACTTTCAGGAAAAAAAATGTCTTTTTAATTAAAAAAAAAGATTTTATTTATTTATTTTTAGTCAGAGGGGAAGAGAGGGAGAAAGAGAGGGACAGAAACATCAATGTGTGGTTGCCTCTCACATGCCCCACACTGGGGACCTGGCCCACAACCCAGGGATGAGCCCTGACTGGGAATCGAACCAACGACTCTTAGGTTTGCAGACCGGCACTCAATCCACTGAGCCACACCAGCCAGGGCTCCTTTTAATTTTTTAATTCAGTTTCTTTATTTGTATTTAGAAACAAAACTGATTATCATATTCCAGGGTACTGTTTTGCATATGGATAACCTTATTGCTTTCTAGAGTTACACTTTTAACGCCTAAGCATAAATAAAAGAATTAAAAACATTTCTACAGATATGGAATTAGTATGACCCATGTGTAACGCACATCCTTATTTTTCCCCCAAAAATGTGGGCCAAAAAGAGCGCATTCTACACGGTAAAATATGGTACATGCTAAAGAAGAGGGAGTGGGAGGAGCAGAGTGATAACGAAGGCTTTGGGTGTGGCTCGGGGCGGCATTTAAAATAAATACAATAAAACTTATCCTGTAATCAGTAAACAGCAATATAATTAGAATTTTTCCCCTATTTACTTCCTTTAACATGCAATGGGGGGAAATGAAAAAAAAATTCAAGGACTGTATCACACAGATGGTTCTCAAGTTATTATTTTCCCCTCGTTGTTTACAAGAAGAGATGTGTTTAACAAAACGTGATTCACAGATTCCGGTGAGACCAGCGGCTCTGTCTGGGAAGGAGAGAGGAAAACAGTGGAAAGAACACTCAGATCATAAGCTTTTATTATGCACATTATTATGCCTCATTAATTAACCCAACCACTGTCCCGGTGACGTCCTGGGCTCGCTTCACAGGAAAAAATTAGTCTAGATTGCCAAGTTAAATAGACAATTACAGGAAGATTGAATTATGCCTACATTGCAGTCTGCAGGGGCACCAAGCCAAACTCATGTCAAATTCCTAAGACTGGGATATCCTCCCTAAAAACAGCCCTGAACAACTGACGTCACAAGCTATTTGACGTCTACACAGAGGATGTATTGATCTTGCCTGAGCTTCCTTTCTCAGAACCACATAATAGGCTGAGAGGAGGCTTTCTGAGCGCCTAATTCTCTGACACATGCCAGCTGGCTGTGCCTTTGTTGTGTCCAATAAAACACAATGTGGCAGGGAAGACACCCCCCACCTCATGAGCCCCTTTGCCCGTCCTGGCTGGCAGCTGTCACAGGCCTGTAGGGACAACTTGGACATTTAAAGAGGACAATGGGAACTCCGAGTGTAGGTTTTCCACCGTGGGACCCTTGGTTCTGTCTGTGATCCCGAGGCAAGCTTTCCCATTTGCGAACGGCTGAAGCAGGCAAGAGGCCCGACCCAGGTTTTCAGGCCCCACTGTCCCAGAACGTCCGATGTTTCCAGCACTAGAGACGGCAGCACACTGGGGTGGAAGAGAACAAGGCCAAGGGAGCCTTTAAGTAGTGTGATATTTACCAGTGGTCCAGGCCTGAGCAAGGAGAGTAAAAAATAGGTTTTACCACCACTAACGAGGGAACATTCTAAGGACTTAAGATTGGGTGCCCGGATGCAACTTGGAAAGAAAGCTGCTACCTTGGTCCCTTTCCTTGTTTTTGATCACAGGTGCTTAACCCTTTGCCATGTTACTTCCCTGACAGGCAGAAAGTCCCCAAATCAGAGCCTTTCACTCCTATTTTCTAGCGGAAGTGTTGAGTGCGTGTAGATACAGCTTTTTAGTGCCCTTCCTCCATTGGATCGGCGTTCCCTGTCCATCCACTGGGCAAAAGATACTTTGGCAGAGGCCGGGTGCGGGGGCACCAAATAGTCTATTTTCTTCAGGTCTTTCAACGGAAACTTGCCATGTTGCTGCCCCTCAATGGTTTATGCCCAGACCTTCCCTCATCTTTCTCTTCACACTTTCCTGGGGTGACCTCATGTGTTTCCAGATCCTCAACTTCTGCTTCTTGAGGAGATCACGTTTGATTTTAACACACCCGAGACGTTTCTCTCTCACTCAGACTGCAGCCTGTTTATGCTGTTTATTCTGGACACCTAAAGGTTCCGTGAAATTAACTTCGAAACACAAGTAGTTTTCGTCCTCAGAATAGCTGCTCCTTCTTTGGAGTCTCCTGCCCGGTGGACGGCCCTGTTGGTTGTCCCTCCTTTATATTTCTTGGATCTGCCCGCTTGTTTACATCTTCCTGCCGCCGCTTCCTTCATCCGTGTCGCCGTCATCCCTCTTGTGGATGGCAGCCACACTCCTGATAATGCCTCTGCCCCCAGCCCTTGGGGAGCTGTGGGGTCCTTTGCAGAACACGCACTCTTCTTTCTCCATGGTTTGGCACCTGTTGGCCTCCGCAGCCTGAGTTAGCATTTCACCCAGGGATAGCGTCTCACACGCCAGCCATTCTAAGTTTCTCACGGTTCCCAGTCACGTCATGTTCTCTGTCCCTGGTGGGACCCACTACCCGTGCCACCTTCTGCCTCTTCTTTCTCCACTTAGGTGTCTCCCCTGGGCCTCTGCTGTCCCTCTGTGGCCATCATCAACTCCTTCCTCCCTGTCTGCGTGTGCTGTCCCACCCTTCCAGGGGAAGCGTCAATTTGCTTCCCTCTTACGACTTTCCATGTGGCGGAAATGATGTCCTGAGCCCGCTGAGTGCAGATCTAAAAAGAACTAGAAGCTGTCACATCCTACCTCTGCAAAAGCCAGCTGACATAAAAGTTCAGCCCCCCCAAGACCACCATGTTTTGGGGAATCCCAAGCTATGTATGGAGCAGCCACGTGGAAGAGAACCAAGGAACCCCATCCACAGGGGTAACCTTGACCCCAGAAACATGGTGTCTGTCACAGTGCTCCAGCCGGCTGCTGTGGCTCGGGCCTTTCAGCGGATGCCCGGACACGGTGGGGCAGAGACGAGCCCTCCCTGCTGCACTCTGAATTCTCGATCCACAGAATCATAAGCAAAGAAATAGCTGTTATATTCATGTACCGAGTTTGAAGAGATCTTTTGTGGTGTACACAACTACAATGCCCCCCAAACCTGGCATGGCTACTCCTCCCATAATCCTCTTGTGCCTTTGTGGGTCTCTGACATATTACCATTCCACTCCAATCTCCAAAATAAAGATTTTTTTTTCTCTGTATGCCTGCCCGGCCCCAATTTTCTCTCTTTAAGCATATGGAAATTGATTATATTAACAGTTTGGAGGATCCTTTTGGGGAGAGACTATCTTTATTTGCAAAGATAAGTTTCTGAGCCTCTGGAAATTGAGAGATAAGACTTTGTGAGCAAGAGCAAAGGCTTCTGGGGATGATGGTTAAACTGAAGGTATATGGGGATGGACGATTAGTTGTTTTTTAATGAGAAGAAGGAGTTGGGAGGGAGAAGGCGAGGGTGCACATGAAAGAAAAGAGAACACAGGGAGGCCCTGTGGGGTGGGGGACCGCATGGGCAGGCAGCCCGTGGACACTGCCCACTGGGAGGTGACTATGGCTCACTCTTAAATGGCGGTAACTCACCCATTTGAACTTGCTTTAGGTTTTCACATGTAAACTTTTTCTTCCTCCCTTGCCCATCTCCCCACCGCAGCCCCACCAGTAAAGCTTCCTTTAGTCACAAGCTTTTGTGTGAATGGGATATTTTCATGTGAATCATGGACTATATCTCAGAGACTAGCAGAATATAAGCCCCAAAGAACATGACAGAAACTGAGAGGAAGGCCTTGGACATTCACTGAACATGGAGGGTTCCAGATAAAATTACCTGAATCCCAAGGGGCCAGGAGAGAAACTGACTTGTGGGGTTTGGGTTACCTCTGCATTTATAGCCCCTAGCATGGCATCTACCACACTGGTTTTCAGTAAGCATTTGTGGAATAAATGGTTGAATAAATGGAAGAAAGAAAGAATGAAAGACTGATTTACAGGATAAAGTTTGGCTGCTTTACAACCTGTGAGCTGTGGCAAAACAGCATGAGAGCTAAAGTCAGGGAACGTGTGTGAGTCTCATTCTTAAGTGACAATGGACAAATTGCTTTTCCGACTCAGTTTCCTCATCTGTAGAGTAGAATCAGTAGTAATGCCCCTGTTTCCAAGATTCAGCAGATGTCCAGAAAAGGCTGTTTCCTCCTCATTGCCCAAGACAACAGCAGCATGTAAGGAGAGGGGGGAGTTTTCTCAGGCCCTTGATGGGGACGGAGAGGGTGGGATCAGAACTGATGGCAGAGCACAGGATCGTGTTCCGCTGTTGCTGCTACCAGGACTTTGTTCCGTCACATTCATGCAGAGAGCTGTCTTCCGGGCGTTCAGCCGCAAAATAAGTCTACGAATGGTCACTAGTTTGTGTGTGTGTATGTTTTTCGTTTCTGAGGTTCTAAAATTGGGAGATGGAGGGACGTGGGGAGACGAAAGGATAATAGACTCGGATAAGTCATCTAAAAAGATGAAAGGCAAAGAGAGCGAATGTTAGCCATTAAGTTTATTGAAAGTGAGCAGTGGGCCCACGGTTGCCATTGTGTCTTTGCAGTGGGGCCAAAAATGGTAAAGGGACCGGCAAGGACTTTTGCCGTTGTGTTACACAGGCTCTGATGCCCAAGTAGCAGTTCCAGCAAATGCATTTTCTTTCCAGACTGGACTCCTCCTCCTCCCCCAGCTCTCCCCCATCAATTAAGAGGAGCCATGTCTTTGTCAGGCTGACAACCAGCAAGCACACTTGGTTTCCTCTTCTCTGCTCCTGTACCTTGCCCACCCTGGTCAAGCGACTTGAATTTCCATTGTTGTCTCCTGCCGTGAAATGGCGGTGAGAATCCTGTCACACATACTTGAGGTCCCAAGAAAGGGCCCCACCGTGTTAAGCTGATGTTTATCTCCAGTCTTTGGTGACATAGAAAATGAATTCCATTGATTTCTGCCCTAATCTTTATTATTCCTTTTCTTCTGCTGACCTTGGGCTCAACTGGCTCATCTTTCTGGTTATTTTTAAGGCAAAAGTCAAGGTCACTGATGTGAGATTCTTCTCATAAAGATGATAAATACTGTCAATTCCCCTCTGAGCACTACTTAATCGGCATCCCACACGTCTCAGTGTGTTATACTTTCATTTTCATTCAGTTCAAACTGCTTTTTATTTATTTTCTTGATTATTTCTTTGACTCATAGGTTATTTTGAGCCTGTTATGTAATTTCCAAATATTTGGAGGTTTTCCACATATCTTTCTGTTACTGATTTATAATTTAATTCCATTGTAGTTAGAGAACATTCTTTGTATGATTTACATCTTTCAATTTATCGAGACTTGCTTTATGGCACAAAAATACGGCCTATCTTAGTTTATGTTTCATGTGCACTTGGGAAAAGTTTTTTTCTGCTGTTGCTGGGTGAAGAGCTCTGTGAACGCCAATAGGTAAACCTGGTCGGTAGTGCTGTTCTAAGATACCATATCCTTACTGATTTTTTTAATGCATGCCTTAAATTATTGAGAGAGGGCTGTTGGAATACCTTACTATAACTATGGACATATCTATTTCTCCTTTCAATTTGCTCTCTATCGAATTTCGCTTCGTGAAATTCGAAGCTCTATACATAAATGTTCGGGATTGTTACAACCTCTTGATGAGCTGATCCCTTACAGATTCCAAAATGACCCCTTCGTTTTCATAGGAATAGTCTTGGTTCTGAAACCTACTTTATCTATTAATTTAGCCACTCCAGCTTTCTTTAGATTCTCCCTTCTTTAACCGCATTCGTGTCTTTACATTTAGAGTGGATTTCTGATAGGTGGTATATGGTTACATCTCACTTTTTAAACGTAATCTGGCGATCCCTGGGTTTGAATTGAAATATTTAAGACCATTTGCATTTAATGTGATTAAAGTTGAGTTCAAATCTGCCGTCCTGCTAATTGTTTTTCATTTGTCCCATCTGCCCTTTATGTTCTCGTATATTTGGCGCTCTTTTGTATTAATTGAGTATTTCTCCAAATTCCATTTTATTCCCTTTTTGGCTTAGCGGTATGACTTTTATGTTATTGTTGTTTTGAGTAATTGTTTCAGGGTTTCCAGCATCCCTACTTAACTCCAATCCTTCAAGTAACATTATTCTGCCTTACTGTTAGTATGGGAATCCCCGAAGTGAACATTTTCTCTTCAAGTGCCAGAGACGTCTGAGAGCTGACTCTGCTCAGCTGCGATGGGTCACTTGAGGTCAACATTGACCACCAAGTGCTCTTTGAATTTTGGAAAAACAGATTAGGGACTCTGGATCAGTATACAGTTTACGGTTCTAGGCATAAAAGTTTCCCTAGGACATATTGCTCTAGATCTGGGGAGTTTGTTTTCTAACGGGTACGTGCGGGATCTATGCGGGATTACACCGTGGCTTCTGTTCACGCTCGAGGCTCTTAAAAAAAAGACGGCAGATCGCAGTTGAACGACGCTGGCTTAGGCCTGACTGAGCTGCTGTCATGCCAGTGAGATAAAGCCCACACACCTCAAATAATGACTGTTTAAAGAAAAACGAGAAAGAGTGAGAGAGAAGGAAGGAAAGAAGGAAGGTCTGTCGGATTTGCCCGGATAGAGAGTGGAGCGAGGGATGCAGACAGAAGGCCAATCGCCGTCCAGCAAAATGGGCGTCCACACTGGAAGGAAGAGGCGGCCGCGGTTCAAAGCTTACTGAAGACCAAGGCTCCGTTAGCGCCGGTACAGTGGGCACCGGGCAACGGGCATCACGTCAACATTCATCCTCCACTCTTTGGAGAGGAAGAATTTCTCAGTGTAACAGGGAGATTGGTCCTCAGAGGCTCAAGGCTTGGGTGGGTCCAAGCCTCCTCACTGGAGGATGTTAACACAGTTGGGTGGACCCTGAGCAGACTGCGATGCGCGACAGCTACCAATTTTGCAAAGTGTTTCTTTGGGTAAAAGGAGTCACTAATGGATACATCATTTTTAAACCTCTCCTAAGAAAACCACTAGATAACTCTAGGGTATCTATTTTTATATAAAAGTTGGGACCTCGCAGTGTATCGTCAGTTACTCTCTGGTTATATTTTATCCACGGACGATGCACAGATTTTCTTTAAAGCGATATCTCATCTCTTTCCTAGAGTCCACAACTTGGCTTCCTCTGAAGCTGATGTTGACTAATGACCTTGCTAATGAATGTCACAAAGAGACTCCTAACCCAATATTTTCACTTCCCTCTAAAAAAGAAACCTCTGCTTTCCAGCTTAATGTTTTCCCTTAGGTCACAAAGATGGCTTAGCCTACAAGCCAGCACCAGAACCAATACAATTGTCCTTCTGGGCGACTGCCTGGCTTCCCGGCCTCCACGGGCAGTAACGGTGCTGGCGTGCATCCAAACACGACACATCAACTATCTTTGTTTGATGTTCCCTTGTCATCAGGGGTTAATATTTCCTGGTGCATCAGCAAAGGATTCGATCTAGATGCACAGACTTCCTTCTCCTATTGAGAGCCTCTGCAGTTTGTCATAAATCGTTGGTCATTAAATAAGCATGGCTCTTAATTACGACAGGTCCGGGAAGAGTTTAGAATAGCAATCGTAAGAAAAAACTACCAGTCTTTCCTAGCTCACGTTCCTTTCGGCAGAGCTGCATTTTGTTGGGCTTTGTTCTGTTTCCTGCTTGGGGCCCAGTAAGGGGACTCCAGTGTCCCTTGCTTGTTTGGAAGAGGGATGAGCTATTTCCTGCAACTCTTTTTATGGGCAGACAGCAAGGGTACCACAGTAATGAGCCGGGCATCTCCTGGGCACCCAGGGCAGCTCCTAAACACCCTTCATCCTTTCGTTCCTTGTTCCGGAAAAATCTCAGCTGAAATCACCCGAAGAATCAAGTAGCCTCTCTGCTCCCAGGTCCTCACCTCTGGTATCAGCGGTGATCTGTGCCCGTTCTCAGTCTGCATGGTAAGGTGACTAACTCCAGATGTTGTCCCCGTTGCTGTTGGTTATGTGAGCACAGCCGACCCTTCTGGGTGCAAAGGGTTTCTGACAATGAGAGCCTTGAGGAGCCATATTAGCCATCGGTCAGATCAATTTTAGACATGCAACTGTGACACCGAATGCAGTTGGATGCAAGGACAACTCTAGATGGTATCTGCCAATAAATGTCCTAACTCGGTTCTCAGTGGAAGCAACTTTTCTGCGTATCCAGGCAACAGAAACCGTACCCCTAAGATTTGTGCAGTGTAGCAGCATTTCTCGCTAGCCACTTTTTGTTTATTTTTTAGAACAAACTGAGGCTTGTCCAAAGAAGATTATGTTTCCTTTTCTTCTGGCTTTGTGTTCTAAAATTAAAAAGTGGACACGGAAAACAATACAAAGCAAATGCAGGGCTTAGGAAGTTATCATAAAGATGAATATTCTTGCTACCATGGCGCAGGTCAAGAAATATAAGTTGCTCCCACGTCAGAAGCCGCTTACATCATACCCTCTGTGCCCCCCAAAATTAATCGTGGTCTGTTCCTTAGAAGGGTCACTTTCTTGACTTTCTTCGCAGTTTTATCAATGATGTGTGACCCTCCTAGAAACTATCATTTAGTCTCTCTCATTTAAAGAAAATTGATGCATCCCTTAATAGTTTAATCTGCAGGTTCTTCCTTCATGCCGTGCTTTTCCTTACAATTTGTCCCTCGAATAAGGGGCATTTGACCAGGACATTTGCTCCACAGCCAGGGCTTCACTTGTGGCCAACTCGAGGGTCAGTTCCACATGCCCCTGTGTCCTTGGCGTTGCTGCAAACTGGGTCCCACCAGGCTGCCTTGAATTGTCCCTGTTCTCAGGCCACTCAGACGGCAATGCCATGGTGGGGGGTGTCGTGACTGATGGTAGCTGCACTCATCCTTCTGTTTATTGAAGATTGTGGGTATAACTCATTATCTAGTTTTTAAAAAGAAATGTCTATTGATTTTAGAAAGAGAGGAATGGAGAGAGAGAGAGAGAGAGAAAGAGAGAGAAACATCAATGTGAGAGAGAAACATAGATTGGTTGCCTCTTGTATGTGCCCCAACCGGGAATTGAACCTGCAACTTAGGTATATGCCTTACCTGGGAATCAAGCCCCCAGCCCTTTGGGGTGCATGACCATGCTCCAGCCAACTGGGCCATACCAGGGCTGTTCTCCAGTTTTGTTTTGAAATGCCAACCACGCGTTTTTGGTCTTGCTACAGCTGTGCTGTCCCTGTCCACGTTGGGTTTTGGAGAGATTGGAAAACAATGTGACTGGTACTGCTGCCCTCCTCCCAGAATCACATTTCAATTGGATTATTAAAAGTTAAGGGTTGGTCACCTGCCAAGTAAAATGTGAGTGAAGTCCAAGTGCAAAGAGAGGCTTGTGGTAGGAGGTGCATTTTATATTTCATTAAAATAAAAGGACCGGCACTCCAGTTTTTACCCAAAAGGCCACCAGTCCTTTTTTAAGTGTCTCATTTCCTGGGTCAAATTCACTTTATTAAAAAGCATATAAGAACTGTTTCAGCCATGAATAAACCACTGGCTTTGCTGTTGGCCTCACCTGGGTTCAACTCTGGCTACACCATGAGTTGTTTCTGTGAACTTGGGTAAAGGTAGTTAAATTACCTGAACCTCATGTACCATTCACACAAAATAGCATTCATCTTATGAATCCAGTGTTTCCAGGGCCATCCTTATAATCTGTCTCCTCCTCTCTCCCTCCACCAAGACATACCACAGACTCCATTTGATGTCACTGAATAAAGAGATCTTGAACCTAATCACTTTTCTTCATCCCTACCACTCTGATGCAAACTGTCATCTTCTATCGCTTGGACCAGTTGAACATTCTCTTCAACTCTCTACCGCTGTGCCCTCTGTCCTCCCTCATATCCTTTCCTCAAACTCAGTCAAAATAATCTCAAAATGTAATTTTGTCAACCTCTTGCTTAAATAATACTGATTATATCAACTCTTAAAACTCCTCATGGTCTTCTCATGGCTTGCAGGGTTCAGTTAAAGGGGGTGGGGGTAGAGGAGGGTAAATGGGGAATACAGAGGATGGACAGACACTTGACGTGGGGTGGTGACACACAATAAATACAGTGTACAGATGATGTGCTGTAGAATTGTGCCCCTGCAACTTGTATAATTTTATTAACCAATGTCACCCCAATAAATTTAGTAAAAGGGAAAAAATTTACTCAATATTTGAACTAAAAAATTCTGACCTCTGCCCACCCCTCAAGTTTATCTCTCGTGACCCTCTTAATTTACCACCTACGCGTCAGTCACGCTGGTCACACTAGTCCTCGCCGCGTCCTCTCTCTCCACAGCACTTTGCACATGCAGTTCCCTTTCTGAAGGCCGTCCTCTCCCTTCTCCATCAAATTCATGTCTAACGACCGACCCTTCACATCTCAGGGTGACATCAGGGCCGCAAGGCGGCCTTCCCTCCTGAGTAGAGCAGGTCGCCTCCAGAAGGGGCACCACCCACATAGCAAAGCCCGGTATATAATCAATGCCCATTTACTCCACTGGGTCTTAAACTCCGTGAGGGCAGGGAGAAGTCTTGCTTGCATTGTGTCCCCAGCCCAATGCCTGCACAGAGCATTTAGAGAATTTCCCTTTAATGAGGGAACAAATGTTTAAGATTGTTGAAAAGATTAGAAAAGTTTTCCTCGTGCCGAGAACCGGCCTAAGCCGTGGCGTTTCAGGCAACAATCATGTTCTTCTGAGTAAATCTTGGTAGCTGCTAGAGGTCATGAGGTATGGGTAGCAACTTCCTCTCAGCCTCACAGGTGATAATGAAAACAAGTCTCAGATCCCATTTTGCCACAAACGAACAAACAAAAAATGAAAAAAAATGTTCTGTAAACAAGACAGAGCTTTACAGTTGACTCTGGACTATCCGAAGACAGAACCTTAAAGCAAACCCATCAAAGCCCCAGTGGTGTTTACATTCCTGATTGATTTCTTTGTCTTGGGTTATGACTTTTGTAAATGCCCAGAATTCTAAGATAAAAGAGTGCAATAAAGAATAAAGCGGTTCCTGTGTGTGTGTGATTACTGAAGGAATAAAGCAAATAAGTAGAAAGGAACTTCCCTCATTAAAAAAAAATTCAAAGTCATTGTTTCCTAGCCCCATAATAGTAGCTCCAAACAATTGAGATAATTGTGATTTATAACCGAACATTCCGGAGCACCTGAGGGCCGGCTTCTTAACGCTCACAATGAATGAGTCATTCTAAGTTGTTTGTGGGATCCTGAGAGGAAAACAAGATCATATATCTCCCTCTTGCACTGGGAATAAGGTGAACTTCATCAAAATAAAGGACCCTGAAATAATTCAAAGGGGTCCATTTTCAAAAGAATCATTGAGAAGTGTCCTTTTGTCCCCAGAAAAACAAATTTCCGGAAAAGGATATAATAATCATTCAGATTTGAGTAGTGGTTCAAAACGGAGTGATTTTGCTTCCCTGAGGGACCGTTGGTAAATCTGGGGATGTTTTTGGATGTCACCACTGGGTGGCATGCTATTGGCTTCTAGTGGGGAGAGGTGAGAGTTAAAACAGCCACGCATTCTGCATTGCAAAGGATGTAATTAAATCTACAAGAAGGTTTAATTATCCTGTGCAAAATGTTGATAATGATGCTGCTGGGACACCCTGGGCTAGGTCACAGACATGGAACTGTTGGGGCGTGGCCGGGCCTTACTGAGCATCAGGACCATGCAGGGGCTGGAGGGTGACACGAGTCACCACGTGGCTGAAAGACAAGCTACGCCCAAGTTCTCCCTATCCCACCAAACCCCATCAAACCTCAATTCTAGTTTTCCCTCCTCCGGCACTTAATGTGAAGATAAATGAAAGGTGAATCTGACAGTGACGTCAGACATTCAAAAGAAGATTCAAAATGTGGCTTAATTTTTTTAAGGCAGGTAAATAATTATTCTCATACATTGTCTTCAACACAATCTTCTCTAATTTGTGTTCCCTTCTCCCCTCCTCCAACCGCCTTCCCTTTACCACCTCTCATCTCACACGAACAGCTCATTGGGGATCAGAAGAGACGCGGGGTGAGGATGAGTCCGGGGGCCTGGCGCAGCCTAGGACGGTCATGCACGGTGACCAGATTGCGTGGTGGGGCCCGTGTCTTTTGTTTCCTCGCTTGGTTTGGTCCCTGTACAGCATAGGCTCCCCACCCTAAATGGTGTCTTTGAAAGTCTTATCAGGAGAAAGAGGCCTCGGGAACTAGAGGCCAGAATGTGTGCACATCGGACTCCGCTTTGTCCATAATTTCAACCTGAATGGTGACAAAAGACAGTGGAGATTGTTTGTTGACTCCGTAGCAGAGTTCCCAGACCCAGATTTGGAACACGTGTTCCCTAAGCGTAAATGGTCTCTTAGGAACGACGGGATGGGCTACGTTCAATCATGACTATTTCAGAAAATCGGAATATACATAGTCATTATGAATGTATGGGGAAATGTACTGACAAGTCAAGTTTTAGGTGAGCTTTCATGGCGGGGGGTGGGGGGGTGGTATGATAATCCCAGGTCTCTCCCTGGTCCACAAGCCAACCTCAGTCCGCCCTCCGTGGTTTCCAGCACAGGGCACAAAGTCAGCCACTGAACTGGACGGGGAGGGAGAACCTGGTGTTGGCCTCCGTCATTCTCCTTCCTGCGCACTGCTGAGCTGCCCGCATCCCCTGTCAAAATCACTAGAAAAGACCCAGGGTTGGAGCAAAGTCTGAGCAAAGTACCAGCTGACAGTGGGGTGTCAACGTGCAGGACCTGCGCAGCCATCACGCAGGTTTGTGATGGACACACCACGACTTCTCTTCAAGGCAGCAGAAGGTGGGCTCTGTGTGTGCGTCCCCAGCACCAGCTCCTGCACTCAAAGCCAATAGGTGACCTCCCCTGAGCAGAGAGGACCGTGAGTACAACTGTCACCCACCCTGGGGTCACAGCTCTGTCACCGGCCTTCCTTCTTCCTCCGCATGGCAGGGATCTGAGCTCTGCCACTTCTGGTTAGGGTCACATGTAACACGAAGATGTTGAAGATGTTAAAAGTAAGGCTTTAGCAGTCTGAGGGCCCCAGGAAAGTTTGGCTGAGAGTCTGGGTTTTGAGGACATTACACCCAGGATGGGTATGTTGACAAATTGTATTCAGCCAAGAATAAATCTTCTCTTGTGCAGCAAAGTCACAGGACCCGTAGGCACACTTGATAGTAACTGAAAACCCTGTAGTAGGTTCCGTATTTCATGAGTGGAGTTTCACACTAGAGATGGTTCTCCATCAGCTCGTGCACACTTGCAATGGCCGCAGGTACATTCTTAGTTGTCCGTGCCCTTGTAGGTACCTGACATGCCTGCCGCAGACAGGGCTCAAGTGTCCCGTGCCATTCTGTAGGGTGGGAGTCTGGGCTCTGCTTCGACCACCAAACACAGACTGTAAATGGAATCAGTGCATAACAAGGCCGATTGTTCAAATGTGAAAATACGTATGTCCATTCTTGCAGATGAAGAAGGTGGCAGATAGCTGGTACTAGGGCCCCATTCTTTAAAAAGAAATATAATTTCATGATGAACAAGAGAAAATCAATGACAGTCTTAAACCAAACAAAGAAAATTGGGCTTCAGGAAACTTCAGTTAGTACTGTTACAAAGCCAACATTTTAAACTTACCAAAGGGCCCTTGTTAGAGAAAGAGAGACCACAGATGTGTCCCAATTATGCAACTGAAGGAACTGTGGAGTCCAAATTTGTAGATATTTTAAGGAGTTTTAAGGGAAATTAAAATTTTAGGGGACTTCCATTTCTAGCAATATGAATAGATATCATTTAAAACAATACTGACAAAAAAGAGTCTTAAAATGCAGAATAAGTTGTACTTTTTAAAAAAGTAAACGTATATTTGAGTCTAATTTCTTTTTATATAGTCATATATATTTTTGGTTTGCTGAATGATGTATATATATTTTATATATTATTATGTAATTATTCAGCAGACAAAAAGTCCAGTAAGGTTGTTACCTAACAACATAACATAGAAAGATGCTGTTAATACTTGGAAAGACTTATGTTCAAGTACTTGGATTATTTACAGACTTTAACATCTACAAAGGACATCACATAATTATGATAAATTTCAAAGAATCAGTATCATACAGATTCTCTTTTCTAATCACCATGTGGTTAAGATAGAAATAAATAGTGAATAAAGAGTAAAAGATAGCTTTTTAACTTAAAAAAACTTAACCTTTAAAAATCCATAAAAAGTTAAAGCTGAAATAATTTGAGCAACACAATAGATAACAGATTCCCTTAAAAATATAAATGATAAAAACTGATTCAAAAATATCTTGAGATTCACAATGATTTGAGATGAGCGATTCAAATTTTAAAGGAACAGATAACTATTTTTACACTAAATCTTCAACAAAGATGAGGGCGTCTTGACAAGGGAATCAGGCAGGCTCTCATTCATAAACGTATATGCCAAATGCAAAGGAAAGCACAGCAAACAGAATCCCTCATTGTATAAAACAATATGTGATGACTAAGTTGAGTATATTCCAGGAATAAATGATTAGTTTAATCTTAGGTCATCTATTAAAGCCATTCAGTACATGAACAAATCAAACAAAAAATCATTTAAGCGCTTCAATGTATACAGAAAGAGCACACAATAATATTTAATACCCATTCATAATATTTAAAAATCCCTTCATAAACTAGGAGTAGAGTGTCCTTCCACAAGCTGAGAAAGGCATTTAACAAAAGTTTTCTATATATATCAGCTACAACTAGAAAATGCCGTGATGACACTTTATTTACATCACTTAAAAATATAAAGATAACAAATATATGTAAGGCCTTTAAAAATTTATCAAATGACTTTAAATACCAATTGAATCAAGGTATATACTACGTCCATTGTTAATAATGCTTACTATTATAATTGCCAGTTCCCTACAAATTTAATTAACTTATTTAATGATATTCCTATCAATATCCTAACAGTTCTTCATAGAGCTTGACAGACTGATCCTATAATTTATATAAAAAAGCAAAGAGCCAAGAATAGTCAAGAGAGTAGGAGGCCTTTCTCCACCAGGTACCAGACACTTACATACAGCTTTAGCAATGACGTTGAGTCATCCCGCACCGGGGCAGAGAGATCAATGAACACAACAGATGTCCCAGATATAGACCCACACGTTTTTGGAAACTTGGTATAAGGCAAATGTGATATTGTCTGTGGATGAGTAATTATTGGCTCTGGAAAACCGGCTATCAATGTGGAAAAAATTAAGGTGATACTTGCTTCACACTGTGCAAGGCAGCACCCTCTGACATGCCGGGTGATGGCGCTGTCTGAAGGGTTTCAGGAAAGGGGCCCACGTGGCGGGAGCATCCTGAGGCAGTGGTCCGTCCCACCATGTGTAACTATTTCCGTGTGGTCACCTCGGGGCCCGGTGGCTGGACGTTAGCCTCGGGAGGAACTCAGGAGGGTATGGAGGGAGACAACACCATGGAAAGGAACAGAGGAAAGTCAAAGTTCTTGGTGACGTTTCATCTCCTTCCCCGGGGAGGGGAGTTCATTTCATTTAATGATTATTTTTTAACATGTACAGATATTCTTTTGTATGTATGATATAGTTCATAATAATCATAAATCTGAAAGTACTAATATCAGCAGTCTGGTTTTTCGTTTTTTGTTTCTTTCAAATAAAAATCCCTCAGAAAAAGCCCATGAATAACCCAAAAGAGTATGGGGTGAAAGCCCTTCCTTTTTTTTCTCAACCCCCTTTCTTCCCGTGGATGAGTCCACCCAGTTGCAAGCTTCACCACCACCTACCTGCTGGCGACTCACAAGGATCTACGACTTGAGCTGCAGGTCCAGTGGTGGCTGCCTGGGATATACACAGACCTGCGGAGGACACCTCCACTTATCGCACTGAGTCCGCCCTCTTCCATCAGGCACCCTGAGAAGGGGGTGTGCACACAGAACGTTTATTGGGGGCAACTCTTGGGGTCAAAACCCAATGGGAATAAAGACCACATGATCAGGCAGAGCGAGGGGTAGAGCTGTGATGCGGTTACAGCAGAAGCCCCAGCTGGTGCCATGGGAAGGTTTGGAGCTAGACAAACCCTTGGAGCCCTCCTGCCTCGGAGACCAGCAGGCGGGGCATTCGGACCCACAGTGCTGCTCCCGTCGCTTGCAGGGGGCATGCCTTGTGGGAGGGGACGCTCTTCAGCTAAGGGCCATTCGTAGAGGTAGAGCTGAGAGCTGTCAGCCTGCCCCCTCCCAAGCGAGTGTGGGGGGACGCCTGCCTGGGTCTCATAAGGGGTGTGGGCAGCCCCACCGCACCCTGTCTCCTCATCCTCAGCATCCTCCTTGCTGCTACATCCTTCTGAGGAATGGCGGGCCTCGTTAATGCATCATCACACCTGGTTTCTTAGGCCAGAGTGTTCAGAGTGGGGCACAAGCAGCAAGAGGTGCGATTCCCTCTCCCCCCTCCTCTCTGAGTCTCTGGATATGTGTAAGTTCACTTGATTCTACCTGGAAAGGCCTCCTTTGTTGCCAGTCCATACCCCTGCCCTGCTTGCAACAAGGAGTCTTCCTGTCATCCTACCTTTAGTTTCTCTTCCTTCAGTCTGTCTCCCACAAATGGCCTTCCTGATCATGCTGCTCCCTTGCCAAAAGTCTTTAACGGCCAGCATTTAAGGTTATTCTAAAATGATAGACTAGAACAGCATGGGACTGGGGATTAGAGGGCACCCCTGCTTAACAAAGGGGAGCGAACTCACTAGCAAGTCTCTTAGCCTCTCAGGGACTCAGTTTAGCTATTTGTCTTGTTGCCCTACAATGGCTGTTCTTTCTTTTGGCCACAGGGCATGGAGGACGTCATGACTTCCGGCACAGCCCAGGCTACAGAGGTGGAGTCCAATCCGCTGTTAAAAAACCAGCCAGTGCACCCCAATGCCCTGACCACAGCGCCTCCTTGACGACTTGGCACGTGAGCAAGATACGAACTCAATGACAACGTGGACATTAAAGCTGGTAGGACATTGGGTTTTCCAGCTGCGGGGTAGAGGACATGCCTTTGAGATCATGGCAGCAGGGTGAGGTCAGACATCACAGGAGCCAGAGAATGGGGTCCATCTTGAGCTAACAGAGAGATGGATCCTGGGGATGTCCTATGTCCATTGAAATCCCACTGTGCCCAAAATCGAATGGGCATCTTCATTCATGCAAACCAGTGAATTCGCTTTCTGTGTACGCCATAGGCACTGGGTGCTCTGTTGCTTAAAATGTAAAGGTAAGGGATACAATCAGGATGCAGTGTTTTGTTTTGATTTTTAACCATAAAGCATCGTTGGTGTCACATAATAACCTCTATGATCCTTGCCGTGGCATCAAGAACTATCCTAACATTAATTTCAATTTAACTTTTCTACCCTAATCTCTCGTTACTTTTGACCCAAGCACATGTACTGCAAGCCATACTACCCTACACTTCTTCCCCAAGTATATAATTCCACGTTGCCTGTATTTTCATGATGCCCTAAAATGCCTTCCCCACTTCATGGCTGACCAAACGCTAGTTACATTCTAAGGCCACGCTCAAATAATTCCTAGTGTGTAACAGAATCAACTCTCGAAGCTGCTAGGTTTATTTGTATCATTTTAAATCCATAATGTGGTATTTTTGGTAAGAAGAGGAGACACTTGGTGGTGAGACTGAAATCTGTTCATTTGCATGCCCATTACTGAATGCTCATTGACATTCAATAAACATCAATGAACTCATGAATGACCTCCTTAACTGGAAAACGGCAAGATGAATGCAAAAGTTTATAGTTGGCAAATTAGTCAGAGCTCAGCAAATAAATGACAGAGTACAGAGAAAACCCCCTTGACCCCGACTTTATCTCGCACTGACTTTACAGGGCCCTCACTGCTTAAGCAAACTTGTTGTCACAGCTTTACAAAGCAGTATAGCCCCGCTTGGTTCCTTTTCAAACCAGAGAAACTGGCCCCAATTTGACATCCTCCAAAAATGCTAACTTCTCTCCACCATTTCATCTGGCCTAGTTAAACGCACGCGCGCACACACACACACACACACGCACGCACGCACGCTCATTGGCCTTTTGTCTATGGCTTAACAATGCACTCTGGGATGGTCAAGAATGGCTTTCAAAGGGAACGCAGAGAGGGCCTCCCGCTGTCCCACGCTAGCCAAGGTTCACCTAAGCACGAGAGGGTTTTCCTTTCAATTTTGTGTTGCTTTTATTTCTTCCCTTACGTTCATTCATCACTGCGGATGCTACGCTTGGAGAGAAAGGGGATTCGGTTGCAGAACTTGCTTCCTGTTAATTCTTCCATTCCAGAACATTTTGCAAACAGATGTAATGACTTAAATATAATAATAAAAGTAAAATAATTACATCCAGACTACTGAAAATCATTTTACTAAGTGATTTTCAATTTTCCTTTTTATAGACCCAGCATAGCAATCCCTGCCTCTCTGCTTGCATCCATTTGGTTAATTAAATAATATTGGAGGGATTATTTGCATGGTAATTTTATGTAAATGTGTAGATGAGTGTGTTCCACCTCCACTGAAATATGACTCCATATTTCACATATTTGAATAACAATCCTCTCTAAACATGACAACTATATATTTAAATAGGTTACATAACCAAAAAACAGGAAATGTTATGTACTACAAATACCAGCAGGCTTAAATATTTTCATTTCATTCAACACGATGCAGAAGTGTATTTAGGAAATAGGCTGTAGACTTTTACTCACTGGTTTATTTTGAAAAAAGGGACTGGTTCTGAGTTATTTTTATTATATCTGCAGCATATTCAGTAAGTAGTAAATAAATACTGGTCAAATTAATGAACAAATGATACCAGAAATGGAATTAAGAAACACAAAATTTGAGAGGAACCTGAGCTTTGATGAATATATCTATAAATATTTGAGGGACCAGAAATGACAGACCAGCAATTTTGGTGAGAATACAACCCTGAGGGTGTGTTTTGTCCCTGCTGCAAATAACTTCATTTCTCCAGTTGCTGGAGAAACTGATTTTAAGGCCCTAAAGGTATCAAAAATAAACAAAGCCAAGCAAAAATGAACAACTAAAGAAGTCTTCACGGTCAACATGGTGCTATGATAGACCATATGTTTATCTTCTCTCTCTGCTCAGACCCTGCTGAAATGCTTATATAGGATAGTATTGCTCTTTCTCATTAAATACATGTTCTATACTAGTGGATGTTTTAATTCACATCTGTGTATAATTTAATTAAAGCATTAATAAGGACAGCTAGGGCTCTCAGAAACTTCCACGTTTTGACAAGCAAGGGTGTAAAGCAGAGATTCCTAAACTGGTGGTGACAATTTTGGGGGTAACGAAATTTTTTTTAAAAAGGTAAATAAATAGAAGGAGAAAGGTGATAGGAAAAAATATCCATGCAACTGAGTAATCTGGCGACAGTTATTTGCAGACAGCAAGAACAGCACTGCTTCCCCAGGACGGACTCAAACGCCCCAGCCTTGCACTCAGGACCTTGCCAGAGCTGCCTAATTAGGTCGCTGTTACAGTGTCACTCCCAATAACCCAGGGAAGAAAGAAATCAAATCTCGTTCTCGCACTTCCTGGGCAAGATATTTTTCAGCTATATCAGGGTGAGGGATTGAAATCGGAGAACAAACTAAGGTGGAAACATAACCATCAACGTTAACTACTACAGAGTGCAGAAGCCAGATTAGAATGTAATTTGTCTATTTTTACCAAAAAGAATATTTCTGGGAATATAAATCTGTTTGCACTCAAAGAACGTTGAATTTTACAAATACCGGATGATGAGATTTTGGAAAAGGATACATTATTCTTTTTTCACCGTTTCCCAAATCCATTGGCCCACTGACTGCCCCAATTAGTTCTCCTAAACAACATTAGAAGATAAACACAATGTCCAACTGATTACCCCTACTTAGATGAGGAATTTAAAGTTATTTCGTTTGGATTTCAGAACTTACTTGACATTTGCACATTTATGCTCGCAGAAAACTGCTTTGGCTTTAAAAACAATCTGGCCTTCAAGAACACCGTTGCACAAGCAAGACTGCTTGTGTGAAGACGGACACCTGGTGGTCAGTGCGGGGAACTGCAGCCCAGGAAAGAATTCTGAGGAGGTCTCTTCCCCCAGGCCCCCTTCCCCTCCTGCTTTCTGGGTACAGACTGCTGTTGACGGCGGACATACCGCAGCTGTATGAGAGTGAGTCTCAAGTTCAAGTCAAAGGATTTCCAGAACAGTTACATCAACTCCATGAAAGCTCCAGGTCACAAGTTCTCTAAATTATTTAGAAAGCCAACCAATGTAGTGTGCTAACCATTTTTAAAAGCTACTAAAATCTCTTATCCAAGAAACTGAACAGGAGCCTTAGTGTTTGGGAGTAAGGTTTAATCTCCACCTCAAAACCCCGGGCTTCCTCTGCCAAGATAATGAGCTTCTGTTTTCTTTTGCAAAGAAGAAAGAAGTGTCGATCCCTTTGGCACTGCGAAAACAAGCATTTTGAGCTTCTAAATATGGCCTCGCCCCTGAACCGACCCTGCTTTTTCCAAATTGAACTCTGCAAGACAAAAATATGTAACTGGAAAAAAGAAAGTAAAGTAAAATCCCTCTTTCTAGCTGGTCCTGGTTCCTGGTTTTGTTCTCTTTAATTTTTAAGTCTGAAGATAAGCTCTTGGAAGCCGGTGGAAAGCAACTTCGGAACTTCCTCAGGGTATATACTTGGTATCAGAGAATGACATCAAATCACAGGCCCTCGTTGTAATGTTTGCAGCTGTAAACGAGGAAGGAGGATACACATCAGGACACAATGTGTCTTCCAGAAGAATCAGTGTCTAATAAAGTGACATACCACAGAGCTGAGATACCCTGATTTCCCCTCCAGCTACCCCAGAAAAAAGACACACTCCGAATCCCGGGCTGACTTCCTGAGATACAGTTTCCGGCTCTGCTGCACCTGAAATGACAAGACCTTGTGGTCAGAATGGCCTTTGCCTAACTTACAGAATGGCCATTGCTACATGAGTCACGTCCTATCCCCCGCTGGAGGGCTGACGTGTCATGTTTGAGCCTAACCCTGGTCTGCCCTTGTTTTGTTTCTACCTCACACATGCGCATACACAGACACACCTACTGTGAAAACAAGGGCCTTGTCTGATATTCAGGGGCTGGCTGGTCAGTGTTTTTATTTACTACCACAAAAACAATGGGAACAGCTTTCATAAAAGTGTTACAAGAGAAAACACATTCATTTAGGTTGAATAAAGCAGTGTATATACTGTCCCCTCCTCCCATCCTTTGTCCTGTAAGTGAGACCTTCTGACGAGGACTAAAAGATGCCTGAAGAGGCTCCCAGGAGCCACTACGAAAACTGTCATATCACAAGAGCCAGTTAAATTTCAGACACACTGTCCCCTTTTGGAAACCCTTCTGAGAAGATGTGTTTTAGAATTCATATTTTTCAGATGATAGGTAGGTAGCACCGTCTATATATTGAATATCAGGTAATACCCGAAGCCAGGACTGGAGTAGGACTCCCTAATTAACATGATAGCCCTGCAACAAAATGGATAAATGCTCACATTAAAAAAAGACTAAATATAGTCTGACGCTGGTTCAGATCAGGTAGGGTCACCAAATGAAACTGATGTGCATGAAAAAACTTGCTTCTCAGACTTTTTTTGAATTTTATATTTCATGTCTCAGACTGTGGTCCTGTATGTCACGAAAGAGCCATTATAGCCACGTGGTTTGTCCAGAAGTCTCTGATAAGTCCCCGGACTCAAGAGGTGCAAATAAAACTAAGAAGAAAATCTATTACCAAGTAAGTCACTTCCTCGCTTCCTTTGTTCATTGAAAGCCAATGTATTTATCATAAAACCATAAAACTTTTAGAACCACAGGAGAAAATTTTCATCATGTGGGGTAGATGAAGTGTAAGAAATGATACCAAAGCATGACCCATAAAAGGAAAATTGGTCTTTATCAAGTTAGAAACTGCTCGGAAAAAAGACAAGCCACAGACTGGAAGATATTTTTAAATCATATATCTAACAGAGAACTTGTATCCAGAATATATAAAACTCTTTAAATTCAACAGAAGGAAATCAAAGAACCCAATTAAATATGGGGATGGGACTTGAACAGATACTTCACCAAAATGATAGGAAAATGACAAACACATAAAAAAGATGTTCAACACCGTAGTTATTAGGATAATATAAATTTAAACCACAAAGAGATACTACTATACACCCATTAGAATGTCAAAAATGAAAAAAGCAAAATGGACAGTACCAAGTGTCGGCAAGGACGTGGAGTAACAAATTCACTTATGTTGCTGGTGGGATTGAAAAATGGTACATCCACTTCGGAAAATGGTTTGGCTGCTGCTTACAAAGTTAAATATAGACTTGCCATATGACCCGGCATTCCTACCTCTGTTTTTTTATACCAGGTGATGGAAACTTATGTTCCCATGAAAACTGGTACAGAAATGTTCATAAGCAGCCTCATTTGTCCCAGCCCCAAACTCTAAACAACTCAAGCGCCCTTCAGTGTGTGGGAGGGTAAACTAAGTGTATCCATGTGACACATCCCTACTCAGCAATGAAAAGAACAAACTGTTGATACACACAGGAACTGGGATGAACCTCAGACACTGTGCTGAGTGAAAGAAGCCAGTCTCAAAATTTGAAGTGTAGAGACGGAGGGTAGGGCCATGGTAACCAGGGGCTGTGGGTGGGAGGAGGGTCTCACAATAAAGGGATACCATGAGAGGGTTTGAGGGGATGATGGGAACATTCTGGACCCTTATTGTGGTGGTCATCATACAAATCTATAAATATGCTTAAATTCATAGAGCCGTACACCAAAGAAAGGAAGTCAATGTGAGCATATGGCCATTTAAGATATAAAAGCCTTAACAGAAGCCAGCACATTCACATTTGACTTTGTGTTCATGGTTTATTGTTATCCTCACCTTACCTAACAGACAACATCCTCCTTCAGCCAACATGGCCTGCAAGACCCGGCAGCAGGACGTAGGAGAAGGCACTGTGGGCACAGAGAGGAGGCCGGCAGAGGCCCTGCCACTCAGCGCTCATGACCTGGGCAGAGGAAGGGGACAGAGAGACGACAGGTTGTCAATAAATCATGCCACACAGATTCAAGGTGGGATCGTAGGGCCATAAGCACCAAGAATGTCTTCTTAAGTTGACCAAGAAGGAGTAACTGTGATCACTGGTTTCTTACAAGTATATTTTTTAGGGTAATTTTGAAGATTCCCTTGCTTTGATCAAAGTATATATTAAATGAGAAAAAGCCCATTAGTTGATAGGAACGGTGTATTCTAGATGGCAAGCCTACTGAAATGTGTCTGCTCCGCCTGTATATTCTAATAACTAGCATTCTGACACGCAGAAGCCCCACACTCATGAAATACTATCAAATAATTGAATGAAAGATGACACCCCCACAACATTTTAATCATTGCAAACCTTTACAATATTACTTCTTATTTAGCTAGCACGTTCATCAGTACACCTTCTCCCCTTGTCAGTGAAGGGTGTCATTTCCATTAATGTGCATTGCCCATTCTCATGCTGATTAGGGCCGCATCCAAAGGGCAAATCCCTAAAAGTGAGTCACACTGATTAGTCATGTCCTGTGGCATCAGTCTTTGAAACCAAAGACCATGGCGACCCTCTTCATGCCTGCAGGAAATAAGTACAGAGATGCGAATGTCGATCCTTTTTAGAAAACCACTAATCCTGCTGTGATAAGTGACTGGGCAGTTACTCGAGTGGGGTGTTTGTGCTGCCATGGAAACAAAGTGGGTGTTTTCCCATGTTCTAAATTCAGCGTCTGAATCTGGATATAAATATGACGAATGTTATGAATCCAGTTCCCTAAACTCAGACTTACTTCAGTGTCTTTATCTGTGACTGAAGTCACTCACCACAGCCTGATGTGAATTCACGGTGATGAAGCTCCTTGTTTATTTTTATATATATAAATATATATTATATATATTTATATATATATACATATATTGTATATAATATGTATAATTTATATTATATATAATATATGTATAATGTCATTGTTTTTATTCCTATCTGGGCAGAAGTGAAGTTCAAAGTCAGAGCTCCACCATCAGGGCTCAGCTTCTGTGATCAGTCAGACCATTTCTGTTTAGAAGATACTTTTCTAAAGTAAGTGCTAAGTATTTTAGGCAAAGGAACCCAGCTGTGAAAATACTGTTAACATTTGCACAGTTGTTTTATATGTGGATTTATTTTTACTTGCACTTAATTCGGTGCAATTTTGGGGAGAGACGCGACTCGGCCCCCTCCCTCCCTGACCCCCCACCCCCAAACGCTTACTCTCTCTGACCCCCACGGGTCTTCTGAGCAATGACAGTCTCCCTCTCCGAATCTTATGGGTCACAAGTGTTCTGCATCACAGCACACCCTTGACTAATTAGCATTAATAAGTGACGCTGAGAGAAAGAACCCTGGAGAACGAGCAGGGCTGTTTTTGCCAAATTGGACTTGACCCAACTGGCAAAACTTCCCCGTGTACTTTCCCATTCTCCTGCCTCCAGTGTGTTCTTGCTGCCTAAACACACATTTCTGACACCGGGTCCCGGCCGCCCCGTGAGGTACGCGGCCCCGTGGACTCTTTGTTCCAAGGGGCATGTGGGCTTCGTTTGCTTTTATTTTACTTCCTTAACTGCATAGTGATGAGACATCACCTCTGCCTCCTACAATCCTAAGATGCTTTGACAGAGGTAGAGAACACATTAACTCATTCTTTCCTGAGCGCCTACTGTGCTCAAGGCATTGGGCTGAGAACAGGTAGTAGAGCTTTCCAGAATGCGCAGGATTTCCACAGGGGGGGGACCTCAGTAGGACTGGTAGAAGGAAGGGCTGGGAGGCAGAAAAGCAAAGAGACAGTTGGACATCTGAAGGGGAAATCAGAAGAAAAACGGCCGAGTAGGGAACCCTCGAGGTGCAAGCCCCCGCCAGTTCCCTGTGCACGCCGCGTCCGCGTCCTGACGCACGAAGCAGAGACAGCGTTGAGCTTCGTAGTACTGGTGGACGTATTCGAGAGGCCCCGCTATGGAGCCCACCGGGCAGCATAAAAGATTTATGCGTGCATGCTGGGATGGCACTGCCATTTTTCTCCAATAAATGCAATTTGGAGATATATAGAGAATTTTCAAAATACAGATTCAAAAGCCAAATTAGATTTTGGTGGTGGCACGTTGCGCGGCCTCTATTGAATCTCAGCTCTTCGATTTACAATTAGGGGAAGTGATAACCTGAATAGATGAAGGAACCGAGCGAGCCTTGGTCCATGAAGTGCTGGGTGGATGCGAGGAGGCCCCGACCTGGGCTCGCCGGAAGCCAGGCCCTGTCCACCCGTGCCGCCTGCTTAGTTAATCCCCCCGACAGCCTGCCGGGTGCGTCCCACTGCTGCCGCGTATTTGTTCCGTGCCCACAGGTATTCACGGAGATGTGTAAAAGCTGCAGTGGAGACTTGGAGCTGCCGGCGACCTCAGTGACCGCTCTGTCTCATGTCCACACTTGATGAGTGAGGACACGGAGGCCTGCGCACTGGCTGGCTTGCTCTAAGTCGCCCGCTCCTGGGGCTACAACCTCAGCCTCCTGGCTCCAAGCCCCATCACATCATGCTCTCTTCACGTGGGAACTGAAACATAAATAAATAACTAAGGACTTGATTCAGTAAAGTAAGATGATTATTAAGAGACTTAAAATTGGGAAAAGCCTGTGCCGAAAAGCTGAAGAACATAGTTTAAAATTTCATACCAAGGACTTTTGGTTAATAAAAATGAACAACTAATGACATTTTTTATTCTAAATCTTACTCAAAAATAAATAGGCCAAATAGCCCTGTATCTACTTGATTGTGAGGTTACAAACCTTCCTATAAGAAAACCCCAGACCCAACATGGGTCTGTAGGATACAAGGTCAATACACACAAATTAAAGTTGTATTTCTATACTTGTAGCAAATCATTGATAGTGTATTTAAAAACAGATTATTTATAATTAAATATCTAATCAGAAAGAGAGATAAATCTAAACAAAATATGCACACATATTTATTTGCTCTAGTGGTTTTTAGCTACAGACCCAGGAATGAGCCCACGCCTATGAACGGGATGAACGAGTGGATGAATAAATATTCCACCTGTAGTCAGAGTGAAAAAAAGATACAGTGTGCTAGAAAATAATAACTAAAATAAGTTAAACTTGGGATCAGAATTTTCATCTGAGGGTTTTTATCCAAACCAAACCCTAGATAACTGCCATTTTTAAATCAAGCAATAAATGCCACTTAACCCCACTTCTAGCACATCCTCACGATACGTCCTAATCCCCACCCCAAGGCAGCTCAGGTCTTGGGTCATGCCTCCTCTTCATGTCTGTTCTCTTCGGCAGCTCTGATTCTACTCAGCCTGTGACAGGGGGTGGCCCAAATTGTTGTTATATGCTTCGTTTTTCCACCGGCGGCGGGGGGAGGCCGGGGAAGCTTGCCTTAAAACTTAAAAAAATAAAAATAAAATGCACTGATTCTTGGGATTTATGGTTCATCCATAGGTTTCAAATAGGAATCTCAGAAGTTTCAAGTTATTGTACATTATTTCCTTCTTATAAGGCTCTGAGCACATAAGAAAAAGAAAGTCTACACTGAGGTTGGCAAGTCACAGTGGGAAGGCCACTGTGAACTCCTGAGCACGATGTAAACCTCCCTGAGCACATAAAACTCTTGGCTCCCAAGACAAAAAGTCTTCTAGGAGGAGGGCACCACACTGGTGTCTGACGCATGAATTCTGTTCAGAACTCTAGTCCCAAATCGGTTTTAAAACACCGAGTCCAAAGAAAGCTGACATGGTTCACATTTTTTTAAATGAAAGAACAATTCTCACTCTTTTTATAGTTGGCAAGGATATTGTAGTGCCGTCTTTTTAGCAGTGAGTAATTCTACAGTACACACACGGAGGACTTTGTAAAAACCTCCCAGGCAAGGATGCCACATTAGGATGGAAACCCAAAGACTTAAAACCACTGAACCACCCTATCTCGCTGAGCTGTGGAATGGCCCAGATGGGGAGAATCGGTTGACAAAATTTGACACCTGAGGAAAGGATCGGGTTGAGCACTCAAACTCCAAGGACAAGAGTGACTGGGTCTAGGCTCGTGACTCTCGTTTGTTCTTGAGCCAAAGGATGACTACAGCGTGGTCTCGGGGGTCAGAGCTCTTGGCGAGGGCGCCAGCTCCACCCGTTGGACAAGCGCTGGCATAGAATGGGCGGTCAACAACCCGCCAGGTATCACGTGTCCACCCACAGAACAATGAGAAAAATAATAAGCCTGAGAAACCAGAGGAAGCCAAACTCATTGTGATTTTCTCTGTCTATTCTTGCCTTTGCACGGCCTCTCTGAGTGGTCTTCAAAAATCTTAATTTAAGCATGTTCCAGTCGATATACAAGGAAACAGAAAAAAGGGGAAAATCCCAGTGAGTAAATTCACCTAAGATTAGAATTTAGTGCTGCTGCATTTTGGGCGACAAACTGACTATGAGATTTTAAGCCCTTTGAAAGGAGGGACGGGTTTTACCCAGCTCTGTGTCCTCTATTCCCTCCCAGATCAAGGGCGGAGTGTGCCTGAGGTGACCGATGGCAAAAAAGGGCTGTAAGCAGAAAACAGTCTCGCGCCCAAGGACGCTGCATTAAAAGGCACTTCAAATACCCAGGAAATATGGAAAAGAAGTCACACGGCATGACTGTGCTTACCAGTGTTGATGGTGACAGAAGACAGTAGTGAATGAAGAGAGCTGGCAGGTGGAATGAAGAGGTGGAGGCTGATGGACAAGACTTGGGGCACTATAGAGCCAGGTCGACTGTTTCGTATGCCATTGGCTGTGACCAGTCATTCTCTCCCTCTGGCATTCAGTTTCCCTTTGGGGGAGTAAAGGAATTAAACTCAATGGCTGTTAAATCATGTCCTAAAGAACCAAGGGTTCTAAGAAAGGGACTCTTTAAAAAAAGTTTTTATTGATTGATTTTAGAGAGGGAAGAGGCGGGGAGAGAGGGAGAGAGACATCGATGTGTTGGTCCACTTACTGATGCCTTCACTGGTCGATGATTGTACGTGTCCTGACCAGGGATCAAACCCGCAACCTCGGCGTATCAGGGCGACACCCTAACCAACTGAACTATCCGACCAGCACCCTAAGGCAGGGAGTCTTCATTTGATTTCCCCAGAAACAAACCCCAAGATGAGAATTTGCATATAAGATGTTTATTTGAAAGTGACCCCTTCAAATAAACTGTGATCTGGGAGTGGAGAAATGAGACAGGAGTGTGTTAAGTCCAGAAAATATGTAATCAAGAAAGCGACAGCTGGTGGTGTTTGAGATGAATGTGACTGGGGAGCTCAGGAACTATGGGTAATGACGGCTTCCAAAGTTTTTGACCTCAGTGCACCTTCATCATCTTAACGGTCCTGAGGACCCCAAGAAGCTCATGTTGTTTGTGTGGATTTTATCTAAAAATATTCATCTTATTAGAAATTGGAACAGAAAACTTTTAATTTTCATATATTCATCTAAAAATAAGAATAAAAACATTATATGGTGAATAAATGGCCGATATTTTATGAAAAGCCATTATATTTTCCAATAATAAAAAATGATGTGGGAAAGATGACATTATGTTACATAATTTATACAGATCTTTTCAATATATGGCTTAATCGAAAACAAGTAAATTCTCATCTGTGTTTCTGTGTTCAATCCATGGCTGCATGGTTTGGTTGGAGTACTTTTGCCTTTACCCAGACATGTCATTAGAAAAGGAGAGAGAATTTTAATCACATATATAATTATGTATACTCTCAGATAATGATATAAAATCTGTTTTGATGTTACACTAAAACTTGACAGTTGATCATTTCTTAAAGGTTGGTTTCGACATGACATTTGAAATTATAGCCATGAACTTTGTGTGCTCTGTTTCATGGAAATCCATTTTTCTGTCCTGCATTTTGAACAGATCTTTCACCCATATTTAATTTTGATCATGTGTTGGTCATATGAAAACGAATGGTTCCCTGAGTTAGGCAGATATTCCAAATGCTGACATATTTCATTATACAGCCTCAAAAATTCACATTCATCATTATCTCCACTTGTCTCATCAGAAAAGCAGTCATCAAGTTCACAGCGATGGATGTAAGTTTTCAGAAATTCTCATTTTCTCTTGAAAGCTCTGATTTTATTACTGGCAACAAATACGGTCAGTGGTTTCTTTGAAGAGACAGCCTCATTCCACATTCCTTAAGTTTTGGAAAAATGTCTTCCAAGGACCCGAGTCTGAAGAAGCATAGTTTGTTCTTTTCAAATCCTGCGATCGCCCACGCGCTTCTCCTGGAATCAAGGTGCAACAGAATTGCTTCTTCTGTAGTTTCTATTTTATCCAAAAAATATTAAAATGTTTTACACTGAAGGGCCATATTTAAGAAAATGTAATCATTTTTTCCTGCTTCATCAAGGACAGTAGAAGCGAAACTCTTTTTGCCCCACCCGTTCAGCAGTGGCTACACGTAACACTAGTACAACAAGCACATCAGGCGTCTCTGTCTGATTCCACCATTGACTTTGCACTGGTTGGTGCAAATGTTAACGCTATGAAAAAGGCGAATCACACTTTAACATTATTTGACAATCGTTTCCTGAGGACTTGCAGCTGGCCAGGGACCATCCTTTGAGTACATAAGCACCAGAGTTTCCCACCTGAAGGGTGAGCCGGCTGGGAATGTATAGGTGACCCGCTGCTCTAGAGCAGGGCAGGGACTCCCCACCACGCCTCACCTACTGTGCATGGGAGGGAACAGGCTCAACGACCCAGAGAGCCCTGTGGGGGGGCCATGAACTTGCTGAAAGCTGGTAGTCAGGAGGTCGTGTACTGAAATAGAAGAGACTGGGGAGAACGAGGTGTTTCAATAAACGTGTGCAAATAGCTCTTTGCAATCTCGATGGCAAATATTTTACATAAACCCCAGGAAGTGGGATTGCCGGATCCTCTAGTAGCTCTATTTTTAATCTTTGGAGGAAACGCCATACTGTTTCCATAGCAGCTGTACCCTTTTGCATTCTCACCAGCAGTGCAAAAGGGTCACAATTCTCCTTGTTCTTACCAACACTTGTTGTGTTTGTTTTCGTTGAAGAAGCTATTCTTTTTTCATTACGTATACTTGGCACACTTGTCAAAGATCAGATTACTGTATCTGTGTAGGTTTATTTCTGGGCTCTCCAGTCTGCTCCACTGGTGAACGTATCTGTGTTTATGCCCCTATGTTACTCTTCTGATTATTGTAGCTTTACAATGTGTTGTGAGGTCAAAAAATATGAAGCCTCCAGCTTTATTCTTCTTTCTCAAGATTGTTTTGACTCTTTGGGGTCTTTTTTGGTGCCTTATGAATTTCCGGATTGCTTTTCTACTTCTGCAAAACAAAAATGGCATTGAGATTTTGATAAGGGTTACATTGAATCTATCGATAGCTCTGAGCAGTGTGGATATTTTAACACTATTAAGTCTGCCAGCCCATAACGTAGGGTATCTTTCTGTTTGTTTGCATCTCCTTTAATTTCTTTCTTCAGCATCATTTTGTCATTTTCAGTGTGTAAGTCTTTCGCCTCCTTGGTTAAGTTTATTCCTAAGTATTTTATTATTTTGGATGTTTTTAAAAATGAAATTGGGCCCTGGTTGGTGTGGTTCAGTGGCTTGAGCACCGGCCTGCGAACCACAGGGTCGCCGGTTCGATTCCCAGTCAGGGCACCTGCCTGGGTTGCGGGCCAGGTCCCCAGTAGGGAGCATGTGAGAGGCAACCACACACTGATATTTCTCCCTGTCTCTTTCTCTCCCCCTTCCCCTCTATCTAAAAATAAATAAAGCCTTTTTAAAAAAATGGGATCATCCCGTTAAAAAAAAAATGAAATTGGTTTCCCAAATTTCCTTCCATTGTTCATTTGCCCTGCTTTTACAGAATGTCCTCCCCAGGGCCAGAAAACAAAGACATCTACAGCGTCTTCCTTCGGTACCGTGCTCGGAGTGACTAGAACAGCCAAGCCTTTCCTGATAAGAAAATTGACTCCTCTTTATGTCCGTGCTCTTCAAAATGCTCTCAGCTCTGAAAGGGCCTCCTAATCCCATGTTCCTTATTATGCAAGTCCTCTGTGAGCGATTGCCAGTGTTCATGGGGTGAGGGCAGGCTGGAGAGCTGTGTGAGGGACCGCCTAAATTTTCTCACGACTCAGTCTTTGGTTGAGTCTTCTTCATTGTGGAAGTTTCATTCTGGGGATTTGTAGAACTGATTTTCTTCTAAGTTGTGGTTTTAAAACAAACAGAAACCAGTCAAAGGTGTCACGATTTGCTACAGCCACTCTGCTGGGTCCCTTGTGGTCTCAGGGCTGCTCCAAGCGCAGGGCAGATTTCGCTCCCACACTGAAAGATTACACCTGAAGTTATTTTTTTCTAACTTGTCATGGGACCTGACTCTTGGAAGGGGGCCCTGAGCTGTCTAACTTGATCATTCGGTACTGCTGGCCTCAACGCTACTCAGGATGGTATAAGATTGCCTCTTCCCCCAAGGAGGCAGGTCGAGAAACGTTACCAGGAGCAAGAGCTGAAGGGGACCTGAGGAAGGCGGAGGACTGTCTGTGCACCTATCAGCTGTCTGGGAAGGGTGGTCAGAGCTCCCAGGCTGTTGGGGGTGGGGGGGCGCGGTTGTCAGTGCTCCAGACAGAAACTGCTGTGCAGAAAGTCATGGAAGGGCCTTCACTGTAGGCACAGCCCTGGGCCTTTCTAGAAAAGAGTCAGCCTCAGGCCCAGAGCAGTTTTGACCCTTTTATTTGCACAACCAAAATGCTCTCCTAGAGTGATTCAGGGAGGTACAGACTGCATTGTCCCTCCTTATTGTCCTTTAATTAAAAGCACTCCTAGCCCTGGCCAGGTAACTCAGTTGGTTAGAGCATTGTCCTCACACCCCAAGGTTAGGGGTTTGATCCCCAGTCGGGGCACATGCAAGAATCAACCAATGGCTCTGCATAAATAAGTGGAACAACAAATCGATGTTTCTCTCTCTCTCTCTCTCTCTCTCCAAAATCAATTTTAAAAAAAATTTAAAGCACACATACACACAATAATGACAACAAAAAATTTAAAATGCTCTTACATCCTTTTTAAAAAATAACATAATTCCTATACAAATTTAGAAATACAATGAAACTAATAATGATAATAACAACAATAACAGTAGTAATAATAAAAAATTAAGTTGCAGTCCCTTAGTCAAAGTCATATCATTCAAAGGTAAGCACTTGTGATAATTTGGCTCTGCATCTGCCGCTTTTTTCCTTTACAGCTTGCATATATGTGGGATCATAAACCTGTTTTATAACCGGCTTTCATTTTTCACATAATACTGTCCAATAAACATCTTACCCAATTCATTAGTCTTCTGTTATATCATATGAATCACATATTATTTCATACTTGATGAAATGAGTTTTATTTCCTTCTCAACGGCTGACACCCTCTGAGCTCCCGTTTCCTTATCTGTGGAATAGGCTGGCTTATGGCAGGCACGTTGGAGCTGCATTGAAACCGGAGCACCTGCCGCGGCAAGCGCTCAGGAGTGCGACCTCTTACTGTCCCTTTTCCACCTCTGCTCTCACTACTAGAGTTTGTGCCACCAGCCCCCGCGTGGCATTTTCAGGTGACTCCTTATTATTGTGTAGCTATTTTATTAGCACAGATCAAGCCTTGTTTTCTTAGACTAAATAACTAAACATGAGCTTATAGGATCAAGATTTATAAGAGTAAAAATTGTAATTGGGAAATCCCTGCGTATTTTTATCATTCAGTGAACGTGGTCTGAACGCCTCCCGAGCGAGGCACCAGGAGAGGTGCCAGAGTTCTGTGCACACACAGAGCACACGGCTGGCGCAGGCCCGTGTGCAAGAGGGTTAATAGGCGACATAAATGGGTATGAAAAAAATACTAGCTTGTAGAGCTGTCTCTTCATTTAAGAAAAGTACAATACCCGCCAGTAACCCAAATACACTGGCTGTTTACTGAACTGTTAAGACAAGTTGATAGAAAAGGAAGACAGTGTCTACTTGACTTGTGCACGTTAGCATGAGCACTGAGCACCACTCTATCAAAAACAAACTCTTTAATTTTAGGTCTCACACCCTCCGTCTCTGCACATAGTGATTGGGGGATTGGAGGTGGGTAGGAAGCCCCAATGCCTTGAGCTGTGCAGGGTTTCACAAGGTAGTTCTGGGACCCCTGAGAGTTGTGATGAGAGCATAAGTATAAAAATCAATTAGATGGGGACCCAGTCCTTAAAATGTAGCATTTAGCAAACTAATGAGAAAATGGCATGAATAATGAAAGAACTCTCATTGAGAGCAGGGACAAGGCCCACAGGTCTAGAAGGGTCCAGGAGGGCATAACTGGGGCTGGATCTCAGAGGATGAATAGAATTTGGATCTCTGTAGGTGAGGGTGGTGTCCTCCCGGCCAAGAGAACTGAATGAGAACAGGAAACGAGAACTGAGTCACGGTCGCACATATGGAAAGCGGTCAACAGTTCAACTTGACCAAAGAAAAAGGTAGAGGCAAGAGATAATAATAACTACTCCGTACTGAGCTCTCATTAAATGGTAACTGTTTGGTACAGAGCTTCATACATTATGTTGTTTGAACTCTGCAACTCTGTGACAGGTTATATTTTGTTCATTTTACAGATGGAGGCAACAGAAACCCACTGAAGATTGTAGGCAAGAAACACTGCCCCTTTGGAGCTGTGTTCCTGAAAGATTAATTTGACATCTGTGTGCAAGATGTGGAGTTACGGAGGAAGAATGGAAATTGGAGACTCTCCCCATTGTTAAGGTCATGGCCATAGTCCAAATGACAACTGATGAAGATCTGACTTGTACAACTGCAGTGGAGGAGAGAGGATGGATGTAGGTGCGTTACGGAGGTTTGGGATCTGGAGGATGGTAAACTGATTGCATGTGAAAGGCAAGGAAAAAAAAACGACACTAAGGTTTCAACCCTGGATGACCTCAAGGATGATGGTACCACTAACAGGGTAGGTAGGAGGGCCTTGGTGATGGATTCGGTTTGGAACATGCTGGGTTTGTAGAACAGCCGGTTGCAGAGCTACTGGGGATGATGGGAAAGGGGAGACCAGAATCCAAGAGCCAGAAATTTGAAAGCCGAGATGTAATGAGAGTTAATAATAGGCCAGTAGCTGACACATTTCACAAGACTAGCTACTCCATTGAGCTGCATCATGGAGTTATAACAGGACAATGACACTCCCAAACACTGTAGTTCTAGGATTACTTAAAATTTATTATCACTTAGTCCTTTAGCTCAAAATTATGTTCGGTGAAGATGAATGAAGGCAGAATAGCTGTTAAAGATGCTCTTTTTACTTTGAGGAGAAACTTATTTCAGAGCAATGGTGTGTGTGTGTGTGTGTGTGTGTGTGTGTGTGAGAGAGTGTGTGTGGTTTCTCTAATAACAAAATAGAATAAAAGCAGTTTTTCTGCTATGTCCTTCAAAATTGGATAACTGGTAGCATTTTTTTAATCCCAAAAGCAAATGACTTGCTCTCAAATCTAAAGCGTAAATCATAATTGTGCTTTCTTTCTGGGACTTCTGCCTTATGTCAAATTAACAGCTTTAGAAAGAAACCCATATTTCCAGCTGACCTGCAGTTGGACCTCACATTTCTTCCCCAAACTGTTCTCAGACATTCTAGTCACGGAGGGGAGAGGACACACTTCCAGAGTCTGCTGCGTGTGGCCCGGAATCCGTTCTCTGGCCCCGAGCCCTTTAATCACCCTACCTCACGGGGGCCACTTTTGGCTAATGAACCCCGAGCTCCAGGTTTCCCTTCCACCTAATGAGTGCTAATAAAATGCATTTAACTCCACTAATGCAACAAAAAAAATCAGCATTATTTCATTGTATCTACTTAATAAGAGCCTTGTTTAATATTGAATTACAGCCTGCTCAGCCAAAGCGTTATACTAGAAGTGGGACTGGGAGCGGGCGTATCAAGTGCTCTCATTTGGACATTCCTCCTTACTATGCCCTGCAGTCTTGTGTGATTGCTTACTTCATTTAGCCCAGCCAGCCTGATCCTTCTGCCAACTGTTTTGTAGAATTTACTGCAATGCTAGGCAACCGGTCCCACCACACAAGTTGGAAATATAGTATTGCTTTTCCTGGGACCAAGCTCTTAACAGTTGTTTGGGGAGCGGCAACATGCAGTGGAACAGATACTGTTACAGAAAAAGAAAAGGGGCTTTTAGAGGCTCCTCCTTTTATAACATAGTTACAGCAAATCTGATTTTTATTGACCCAATCTTCCCCTGCCCCCCTCCCCCCACCATTGTTTGTGGCCCAATTTCCGAAGAAATTCATCCTTATTTTTAGATTTATCTTCGATGAGCAGTGATGTCTAATGTTGCGTTTAGCTGAGCAATGAACTTCTCTGCCTTCTTCTGCACCAGCCTCTCACTCAGCAACAAATACCTACTGAGAGCTGACCATTTAAAGAGAGCAATCATTTTGTAACTGGAATAAATATCACTTGAATTCATTCATCGTAAGGTTTCACGTCTACTGAACTTTCTTAAGGTGAAGCACATCTGTGGTCTCAGGACCTGGAAATTAGAGATAAGAACGCGCGTTTTTGCTCAGTCCCTCGGATTCAGTGGTCTGTAAAGGCCCGTGGTCTTCCTGTCACCTAAGGCAGACCACAGTTGGAGACATCCTCCTCTGCGTCGACACTGAAGGTACACGATTCTTTTCACTTCGATGGCCAGCTTAGTAAGCTGGTTGGCACCCTTCTCTTGGGTTTTTAAAGAGGTTAAAAAGAATCATGGCATGTCCATGAATTCATGAAGCGAAAATAAGTTGGAGGGGAAGGGGGAGACTTTCTTTCACCTTTTTTATATTTATTCAGGAAAACCTATAGGTATGTAAATAGTTTATAGATTGTTTAGGAAAATGACGGTGTAAAGGGGTAATAGTTATCTCTTGAGACCCTCTAACTGGTCACCTGGTGTGAATACAGATAAAGAGGGCAGAAGCCCATTTAAGGTTGAGCCAGTAGAGATCAGCTAGGGATCGTTAAGACCAGAGAGTCGTGGTTGCTGAATTTCTAATAAATGGCTTGAATTGAGATTTAGCTATGGCAAACTAAAAAGCGTAGCTGCTCCGTTTTCCCTCTTTCCCTGTTACTCCCTGGGGGGCGGCGGGGGACGCAAAGACAGATCCTGGATCCCTCCAGCCAAGGACAAGCCAGGAATTACTGCCAGCCCTCGCTGGGTTCTGTAGCCTCCCGGCGTTTCAGAAGAATAAATGGGAGTTTCCATCTGAACAAGAAATGCACCTTTGTTCAGAAGCGAGCGTGGATGAGAAGAGCGCTGGTTGTGCCTTCTAGTTATAAATTGAGAGTTTTTTCTTCATCCAAACCCTCGTTTCTCATCAGAATATAAAATAAATTTCAAAACTATGTATGATTTCTGAGGATGGCATGAAATAAGCCAGTAATAGAAGAGCCAGTATGTGGTGGGGGTTTTGGGATAGGAACTGTTGATATGAGACTATGGTCTACATATAATCCATTTTTCTCTGTTTTTGAAATTGCAGTTTTAGATTATTTATTTACAAACAATGCTAAATAACTTTATGTTGCATTTCCCCAACTAATTTTATAACAACTTCCGGTGCACTGCTAGAGAAATGTTTCCAAGCAGCTTTGCGGCTTAGACTACGTTTGTTCAAAGGCAAATGAGAAAAAGAACCCCATGTAAGCCTCCAAGGAAGCAAATGAAACAGGAGGTTTTTCTTAAACAGAACACTGAAAACCTAGGTGGCGACCCTTTTAGAAAGCAAGTTTTGTTTTCAAAACCCGGGGAAGACGAGCCTTCCTCTGGACAAAGTCATTGCTAGCCACGGCTTGGATTAAGCGCTTTGCGAGCGGAGGTTTCTCTCCCTGGGATTTTGGACTGTTGGAACTCATGAGAAGGAGCTTCAGTTACTTCAGGGAAGAATCTAAAAAGGGAAGAGGTTTATTACCTCCCTCATGGGCCAGGGCTTTTCAAGGCTGAGCCTCCGTGTGCCTGTCATAAAGTCCAACACTGACTAGACCGGCCGGGGCTGGGGTTTAACAGGCTGCTTAGTTCTCTCCGTTTCAGACATTCTGGAAGAGCTGCCTTTCAAGAACCAAGGCTCTGGTGAAGGGGAAGGGAGAGAGGTCATGAAATCTGTTCCAATTCTAAACTTCTAAGGGACCAGAAAAGAAGTGATTTTGTTCATAAAAAGGAGGGACCATGTAGGCTTAGTTTAACTGTGTTCTTTGAGCGCAAACTCACTGTCTTTCTTGTATTTGTTAAAAGTCACTGTTGTCGACCCTTCCAGGTTGGGGACCGAAACCAAGGTCATTCTGCCCAGTGCCGTGGGCACCAATAGAAAGAGACTGGGTCCAGTAAAGCAGCATAGAAACTTCATTCTTTGATCCAGGAACAGAGAAGGGTGAGCTCACGCTCTACCCACGCCTCCCATGGGCCGTGTCCGTAGGCGGACACGATGGGATGGATGGCGATTAAGTTATTTTAGGTGAGCTTGGTCATTCGGCCGCACTGGGCCCTTTGGCGCACGACGCCCCACCGCCAACTTCGTTTTTGAGCTCAGCACCTGCTCTTCTTTGCCCTGGGCACTCTTCAGTTCTTGGGCTGGACACAGTATCTTGAAAAGTGGAACCAACCACTCGTTACACCTTTTGTACGCTGCCCACCAGTAACCACTAAGCTCCTCAGTGAGGGCCTTGAGCATGGAGAAGTCATCAACCCTCTTATGGGACTAAGAGTGGCTGGAGGAGAGGCCCCCCTCCATTTTTGGCAAAGGGGGTGTATCACTGTCGAAGCCCGTCGACATCCCAAACTCGGGATGTCCAAAACCAGATCTCTTTCCTCGACCCTTGCTCCTCCTGCAGCATTCCTCATCCTGCCTTTCAGAATAAAAATCTTGTCGTTGCCCTTCGTTTCCCGAATTCCTCCTTGTCAAAAGTTCTCCATGGCTATGCATTGAAAAGATAACAAAATTCCAGCACTTCGTACCGCCTGGTTCCAGGTCACCAACACCCCCCGCCCCCCGGATTATCGCCAGGGTCTCCTGGCCGATTTTCATTCTTCCACTCTTGTCCCCGTGCAACCCAGTTCTCCAAACTAATCAGTCTCATCTCAGGTCACGGCACCCCTCTGCTCAAAGCATTCCCATGGCTTTCCATTTCGGTCAGATTAAAAATTAAGTCCTTGTCCTGGCCAGTGTGGCTCAGTGGGTTGGGCATCATCCCACAAAGTGAAGACTCATCAGTTCGATTCCCTGTGAGGCACATGCCTGGGCGGTTTGGTCCCAGGTTTGGGCGCATACGGAAGGCAACCAGTCATTGTTTCCCTCTCCCATCAATGTTTCTCTCCCTCTCTTTCTTCCTCCCTTCCCCTCTCTCTAAAAAAAAAAAAAAATTAAATTAAAAATAAAAAATCAAGTCCTTATGTTTGTCTGAAATGCCGTATGGGATCCGACTTTTGTGAGCCCCTTGACGTCGCATGTGCTGTGTTGCCCCCTTACTCCATCCTGGCCACACTAGCCTCTTTCCTCTTTGCTGCGTTGCTGGAGTCCGCAGAGTTGCACCAAAAGATAGCCCAGTGACCCGGCTCCTTTCTCAAAGGAGGGACCCACTTCTGTCATTCGGTCTCCCCCCCTAACCCTGACAGCGGCACTTTGCATACAGTTAGTGTTCAGCAAATGGTTGCTGGATCGCTGTAGCTCAAGTATTTTAATTACTAAAAACAAAAAAAAAAGCTTTCAGAGAACAAAGAGTTCTTGGTGCTTTCAAGTGTCAGAGTCTAATTAATAATCTGTCTGGCAGCAATGTGACCTTGGGTTAATCACTTAACCTCAGGACCTCGATTTTCTCATCTGTAAAGCGCAGATGATAACAAGTGCTTTCCTGCCTAGTCACCGACCTGGGTGACAGGAGGGGTGTGGGTGCCTTTAGCCCAGTACCTGCCGCGCCCTTGCTGGGGCTCCGCATCCTGGGGTGCTGTGGCTAGGTTGGGGGACAAGAGAAGAGACCTGGGTGGGTAGGAAGCAGGGGGAAGACTCCTGAGGTGCTGTCACCCTTTCCCTCATTGACCTCGTCACGGAACAGGTGGGGGGGTGGGGGAGGGGCGGGAGAGAGGACCAAGCCTGTTAGCAGTGTCCTCGTTCTTTATTATTTTCGCCTGCGTGGTGATAAATCAATGTGCGGTGTGTCCTCTTAATTAGTCTTCTTCCAGTCAGAAAAGTCTTGGCTGTTAAGGGCTGATAGGGAGCTGACAAATGGTCTGAGGAGAGTATAAGGGATGAGGCCCAGCATCTGGGCATCAGAGTGCCACTGGGCACTGGGAATGGGGAGGGGTGGGTGGCCAGCCCTCCTCCCCAGAAAGGGAGAACTTCGGTTGGGCGTAAGTTTGCTGAGGGGCAGGGGGGAAGCCGAATGGGTCCCTTCCCCACTTGGCCCCCACCCAGATCTGTGGGGGCTGTAGGAAGATGGGGGGGAGGGGGGAGGATAAATGAGGGGTGAATCTCGGCAGACGCTCCCATCTAGTCTAAAGCAAGGCTGCAGAAGTGAAATATACCAAAGAGCTGGGGCTCCCTCCCTGTAAAGTGAGAA